>OY856412.1:609202714-609382714 GCA_963693085.1 Alisma plantago-aquatica | reverse complement strand
GTTGTATTAGGCGACACCTCACAGCAGGTGACGTCTCATGTCGGGCAACGTTGTGACAGGAAACACTCTATCAGGCAACATCATGGCGGTCAACGCGCCTACACGGGGTAACGAGCAGAACTACCCAAGGGGATATCATGCAAAGCAACAACCACGCCATGAAACACCATGACGTGCAACACAACAACAATGCCAGGCAGCGCGTCACAATAGAGTGTCGGGCAGCACCATCCAGGAGGAAGTCGTGCAAGGCACCAACAAGCCTAATGCCCAACACATCCCCATATTGCCCATGGGGACAACACAATAACCACCTATTGTATTGCCCAACCCTATCTCAAAGGAAGGAGAGGGTTATCAGGAAACAACCCATCAAAGGTTCAGTTCTAACATCCAAGGTAGAGGGTGATCAAGACACCCATCAAAGAACCATATCAGCCAACGCCTTCAAGGGATATCGAGCAACACTACCCATCATGGGTGTCGTGCAAGGCAAGGCCATGACGCCCAAAGGGTCAGCACAAAAGGGAGATATCGCTCAAGAGCTCAACTCCTCCAAAACACATATCAGCAAAGGGACCAACTAGGTGTCAACCAACCATAGCGTCCAAACCCTAACCCTAGGGTAGGAAAGGGATATCAGTCACCACACCATATCGCCCAAGGATACTAAGAGTGTTGGCTCACCTCTCAACAACCAAGTGAGAATGGTTTTGCACAACCTCTCGCATATCAGGAAACAAGGGTAGAGAAATACCCTATCGGCCAACCAACTCAACATATCGCCCAAACATCTAGGCCATAGGCTCACTTTTCAACAACCAAGGGGAGAGAGGGGTTTTTCCCAATGCTACTAGATCATAGGTGTTGGTATGTATGCCCTGAGAGCCAATCATGGGATGATTGGTGGGATAAATTAAGATTGATTTGATAAACATCAAAGGAAAGCTTCCAATTCTTTCTGGTTCAATCATATGAGATAATGATAGAACATATTGAATGTTTAGAGAATGACAATACTCAATAATGTATGCATTCAGGTTGAGGACCTGAACGATGAGATCATATGGATGCTAAGAGTTTGTACATTCTTATTATCTCCCTAGTCAGATGTCATTATGGAAGGTAGATAGAAAACAATGACACACAAGACTAGATTGTGGTGTTGGTTGATGACAAAATCTCATTAGTCATGATATGGAGATATCAAACCAAACACATAGGTACTTGTTAGAGAACAAGTGTACCAGTTAGACCCACCGTGAGTTTGACACATGGAACCATGACATGGTAGTCATAGTCAGTTCTCACAGTGATGGTGGTGAGTGTGATTCTTTGACATGAATTCACTACACTCAACACATGTTGTTGGGTACACTTTGACATCATCAAATGCAATCTTGAAACTTGGGTTGTTATAAAGGTGATGATTGGGTGGCTTTGACACATGGGGCTTATGAGGGGTGAGTGATAGATATGGGAGTTGTCCCTCCTGAGGGAGTTTGATATCCATGGCCACTTGATGAGTAGTATTGAGATAGGCATGCACACGCATGTGTGAATCTGTATGTGATATTGATGTCATACATATCTCCTCCAATCTACTCTAAGATCAAGAAAGTGAATGAACGTTGACAGGATGACTGTTCCATGCCTTGAGTTCATTTGGGATATCAGTGACAAAGGAATTATACATTCACTGTAACACCATTCACGGATTGTAGGATTGAAAGTTGTTCTCCAACTTTCCTTTTCACTTGGGTAGCATTGATGTGTGACTAGGCACTGCTCTTTGCTTGTGAAGTCATAAGTGTTATGGACTTTCACTACCAATGTGAAATGGACCTGCAGGGTCACACACATAGGATTTAACCTGGAAGAGGAGTTTATCCACAAATGATGTTTAGATTGATTACTAAAGGAGTTTAGCAGTTCAATTAAACACTCAGTTAATTGATAGATCAAAATCATAGTGTTCAAGGTGTTGGACCAGATGATTAAGAGTATATGATTGATTGGAACTGCAATTGACTGATTTGCACAATCTACTGCCCCAACTGATCGGCTCACAAGGATGAACCAATCAGCTCAAGTGGTGAGTCGATCGTCTCAAGTGTCAATGAAATGATCAGCTCAATTGTTGAACCGGTCGATTCGTGTGACCAACCGAGATCGTTTGGAAAGTCAGAAGACTCTTTTTGCAAAAACATATTTATTTCACTTGTACAAATTTTATTTAGACAAGGACTAATATTTGATTACTTGGAAACAAACATGGAAAGTAAATTTGAGTTGGACCAGGACCATGAACTGATCGGCCCAGGTTCTCCAACCGATCGGTTCAGGTGTGAACCGATCGGCTCAAGTCCCCAACCGATCGGTTCATGCTTGAAACGATCGATTCAGCTGGCACAGTTGGTTGTTTTGTGGAAAATCTCGTATCCTTCTACTGCTGCTTTAATCCCGCATTGCCCGAGGTAGAGAACCCTGTCCCATGACCCTCCTATATATATAGGGGTATTGGGGGCTTCTCAGGAACAACAACTCAGAACACCAGTTGCTCTACAAAGTTGTCGTTCTCTCTGGTTGTGGTAACCGAGAGAGCCCGAGCAAGTGCTACCCGATAAGGGATGCACATCAAGGGAAAGACAATTGTAGATAGGCAACTGGTTGCAGGAGAGTGTGTCGATGACTAGTACATCGATAGGATGGTGCGACTCCTTCCAATTCCTTGTAGGACAAGGAGATCGGAGTTCCAGGTGGTCCATGTGGACTACTTTAGAGGCGGGAGACTTCTGCCGCTCAGAGGACATCTATCAATCCTGACAGTCCTGGTGAGACCAGGAGCTACACAGACATTGTCCAAGACCGAAGGTGAAGACCACGCAAGCTGCAAGGTAACGTCACCGAGCAAGCCTTAGGACAAGGTATGCCTATACAAACCATCCTTCCTATTATATAGACGTTGACACGATTCCTTTATTCTGGGTTTGGGAGAAGAAATTTTTTGTTTCAGTTGCCTTCTCTGTCTCCCCTAAAACCCAACAATAGTCTCACCTCTCAAGTCCAAGCAGAGAAAGGGGTTTTTCTCATGATCCATCTACCAAGGCATATCCTATCAGGCAAGGTACTATATCGGGCAAAGCATAGTATCGGGTAAAGCCCTATATCGGGTAACCAAAACATATCGGGTTGGTCATCTTCAACCCCAAGACATCCTTCACCAACTTGCACAAGGAAAACAAGATAAATATAGTAATAAAATGTGACCATTTCCATTAGGATAGATCTCAAGTTCCACATACACAACTATCATAGAGAAGGGTATCGATTTAAAGACAAGAATCAATGTATGCACATATGGAGAGTGAACTTAATAAAGATAGTTAAGAGTTATGTAACCCGCCTTAAGAGGATCTCCATGAAAGACATCAAGCTTCCTGATCCAAGCAGAAAACCCACGTTCCTCACCAGGAAGATCATACATCCAAAGCTCCAAATTTGCCTTTGGCTCCATCATCATCACCTCAAGAAACAAAAGATGAAAAAGAAGAAGAAGAAGAAGAAGAAGCCATGGTTATGCTTAGCTCAAGAAGAAGAAAAGCGAGAGAGAGGACCACAGCCTTGCCTACTCTCATCAAGGGTACATCCATGGCCAAGAGGGGAAGAAGGAAATGAATAAGAAAGCACAAGGGAAAACTATCTAAGAAGCATGACTCACCAAGGTCAGATCTTGAGCAAGAAATCTCCATGGGAAAGGAACTCGGCATCCCAAGCTCCATGGGGCTTTAATTTAGCTCCCAGAGATCCCAAGCTCGTCCCATATAGAAATGGGAAAGAGGTGGCCGAAAAGGATCACTTGGGTAAGGAAGAAGGGAGTTATATACACCAAGGAAGAGAGAGGTAGCAAATGAAAGGTGTCATAACCACATAAACTTAGATGCCACTTGCTCAAGCTCTTAACGCCACTTGTTGCCACCCGAGCTCCACATGCACAGCCTGGTGATACACTCTAGGCTGTGTATCGTGCAGTTGGGCACCCTTCATGGCGACACACCCCCGAAACCGATACATACTCCAAGCTCTACCCGATACACTAAACGACAAGATAGCACATGTGACATATAAGGCATAAAAACTATATAGAGATGTCACTCCTTAACTATCATCCAAACAAGGCACCCCAACTTACATCTACGTCCTAGATGATGCCAAACAGAAGGGAGGAGACTCTAGAGCTGATAAATTGCATATTGGCCCTTCAATTTGGGTAATTTGCAATTTACACTATAACTAGCACTTAAAGCACAAACATTATCCAACCAAGATCAAACTTGGAACTTAGGCACTTCAAAAGGCACCCCACATCATCATTATCTTTCCAATGATGATAGAAAACTTAAGGAATGCTCTACATGTGACATATTGCAATATAACCCCTTTCTTTGGGTAAATTGCACTTTGGTCCAAAATAAGCAAACATTGCTCAAACAACATCCAAATGGGACCAAACTGGAAACATAAGCTTGTCACATGATATCAAAACTTCTTAAGGGATTAGATTAAGGTTCTAAGAATCTTTATTAAGCAAAGAAAATAGGGTTATCCCAAAACATGGGGTAGGGTCCTTACAAGTCATAAACCCCTAACAAGGATTTCATCCCCGAAATCTCGAGCAAAAAGAAAATGGGTGTTACTCACGCATCACATCATACAACTCTATAAAAGCTCTTGGGTTTCACAGATCTATGACCAACGTACTCGCTATTCCTCCATAGGGTTTCCTTGTACTTGTCACAGACTCAACCCTCTGTCTCATCATCCTTTGTCTGATAACACTGTTAATATACTGGAACATCACATGCAACTTGTATCACTTAGGTATCAGTTCCTTTACTGATATATCACCTTCCTTGATATGCTTATGTTGCGTTACTCTGATCTTACAAGATCAACACTTTAAGCTTCACATAACTTGTATCACTATCCTTCTGCTATATGCATTCCAATTGTTCCTTCACCTTCCACAAAGGATGTCTCTAATCCAAGGGAGATCTATCTCAGAAGGAATTGTCATAAGATAAACATGTGCATACACATAACAAAACTCATAAAGCACTTCATTATGTCTTGCTTAAGATGTAACATAAAGGAGCTATCGAGTAACCAATGAACTAAACATCTCGATTAGCAACAATAGAGCAAGATACACAACATCATCTTAGATGCAAGGTTGCCACAACTTCATATTGGTTCCTGAGGGCTCAACACGTGTCACACGGTGGTAACATGTATGTATTATTCTCAACTGGTCTAGATAGGGATTACAAACCTTGTTCATCTATCTCTAACCGATGCACATCCTGCCTGGACCTTCCTTTACTTGAGACTTAGCTAGGAGTATTCCAAGGAATCAGACTTAACTTGATGAACTTTTCCCAAGATGATCTTACAATAGTTCCTTTCCTTGGGTGCATACCTTCTATCATCATGTTTATGCGGAGCATAAACCCCTAACAGGTGATACCCATATTGTAAGCACTTAGCTAGGTCGAACCAAAGCCAACTTCTCCATCTGAGACCACTTCACTCTTTCTAAGGATATCCATTCCCAGGGTTATCTCGATCCTTAATATGTCAAGTGGAAAGAGATTCGCTTGATTGTCATGTCCAGAAAAGAAAGGATACGAGAAGGAGATACTTCATCCAACACAACCAGGTCATCCAGCAAGGTGCTCGACAACAGGCTATCTCTCTCCTAACTAAACAAGAAGGAAACATCTGCCAAACATACTACAAGCATTCAAAGGAGGGTACATTTTAAACTGAATCAACTGAGGCAGATAACAGGCAAGAAGAAGACAAAGCATAATGGAGTGACTCTGCCTGGCCAACTCATGTCACGAGATCTAACTGTTGCCTTCTATTTTTTGGTCAAACCTTATGGTCCTCACTTGCTTATCCTCATCAACATTCCTCTGGGATGCTGAACTGCTACCTCAAGGGTCACCACATAGGTCCAGACTCCAAAACAAGCTTCAAGCTTATGGGTCCCAAGTCAAGGATTATCTATCAAGATGGTCCATCACCATACCTCCATGATCTAAGTCTCTTGACTCTTAACTCTCTTACACTTGGTACTTCTCATATACTAGGATTCCTTACCTTGGTATCCATCTCTTGAGCCAAATCATATCACTTCCATAATCTATCGTCGTCACCAGATCAAAATGTGTTTGGAGGATCCTACCGTCATCATCTATCACATGCATCTTCATCTTGGAACTAAAGTCCAATATCAACTGATACTTTTCAAAGTATCCAACTAGAGATTGCTCCAAAAGCATACATATCAAGTGACACAGGGTCCACTTGACTGTCATTCCCTCAGAAGGAAGGAACACAAGGAAACAAACTCCTCCTATCACCCCATCAACATCTATGATTTCATATCAAGGGGGAGGAAATCATCACTTTCTTTGATCCTTACCTGAGTTTTCAACTGTTTATGCATCATCAAACCTTGTTCCATTTGGTTTTATCCTGTTTCTTCTTAGTTTCCTTACAATTGACACAGGAATCATCAAGACAATTACATGTCATTACACTTTTTCCTTGTTGTTGTTTTATCATTTTCATAATTCTTTCCTGATTGCATCACATTCTTGTTTTCTCTTTGCAAAAAAGATCGTGACTCTTCACATATTATTTATTGAATAGGGATCATCTCCCTTGTTCCCTTTTACTTATCATGAATTTGCACTTTATACTTTCTTAGTTTTTATTACGTTCATTGATTGGTCTGAGATTATCTCAGGTTCCATCTTTTTTACTCATCACTTGTTCTTCTCTTTCTTCCAACCTTATCTTTGCTTTCAGACATTTTCTTCATCTTGTGTAAGTTTTATACTTTAACTCACCTGGTTACCACAGGTTAATCTATCTTTTACTTGATGCATTTCTTGAGATTATGTTTCCAAGAACTTATCTCGCCATATTCTCATATAGATTTGGGTTTCATATAACGGTTACTACCTCTTTTTATTACCAAGCATCCATGTATTAAGGGGTTATGGTGCATTCATTTACCTCTTTTATAACATGATGAAGGTATTAGCGTCATATTTCCTGATTTGTTATGCTCTTTAGATTGCTCCAGAATGACTACTTGATCAGAGTAATCAAGGAGGAAACAATCTAATGCTCCATACTTACCTTTGTCTTCAATATTTGAATACCTGGTCAGGGCATCAAGTACTGAGATTAGGTAGTATGTACCATATTTTATGTCATGGTCCAACCTTAGACACCATCCTAATCCTAGTCCTAGTGTCCTTGTAGACTCAGCAAACCTAGAGCTCTGATGCCAACCACTTGAGACATCCCATCTCAAACAAAACACAATTACATACTAACCAACAGATTACCAAAAATCACGGGATATTAAAACTGATTATAACAAGCACCATAAGATGAGACATGTTGCATCTTATCCAACACTTTCTTTTCATAACATATTTTCAAGGAGCTACAACATAATTCTACTGCCTCTCAAGGCTTCATCATCATATATCATCATGGAATAGAAATCCCTCATATCAAGACTAGAGGATAACACCTCAATCAAGCACTCGGCCTTTATTAGGTCACCAGACCTTTCACATCATACTAGTGATACATGTTATCTTATCAACAACGAACATTATCATTTCTGAGATATTTCACATATACCAGGTGCCACACAAGACACATATTCACATAACCATCATAGCCCTTTCCTGGCTATGTATTTCAATTAGTAACATCTGCATGGTTAGATTGCATAGCAATAGAGATAACTTAATCACAAACAACATAACATGATTATCACATCATTAGGACTTGGGACATCATCCATTATCATGAACACATGGAGCATCATATGTTAAATGGTATATTAAACAATACACATTACTATCACCATACCAAGGGTATCCTACCATACCCTACTTCCCACGCCACCATGAGTACCATCCCTAAGGATTCATCTTTTAAGGATTATACAACCATGATATATCATCAAAGGTTCACCTCACTACAAAAAAAGTATGATTTAGCTACAATTATTCTAACGACGTATATCATATTTGTAGTGAAAAATTACTTTTTTTACAAATTTTTAATATGTAAATAAAAAAATGTACCTGATTCTAATAGCTACAAATGGACTACAATTCCCAATCCAATACATAGTAATCATCCTCCCCCGTCTCTTCCCTCTCAAATAACTAGCAGCTCTGAAAATTCAACTTTTCCCCGCCAAACTCCCTCTTTTCCCCTATTAGCACCCGCTAATTCCTCTCTTCCCAAATCACACGCGGAGGACAAACTACCCATCCTCCCCCAATCATGCGTGGTATCTTATCCCTGGCCAGCCGCAACGCCGCAACATCGAGTACTCCGTCTACTCTACACCCGTCTCCTCTTCCCCAATAGACCCCGTCTGCATTGACATTCTTTCCCTCTCACCCTCATATTCCCCCCTCACAAGTCGTAACCCCGGAATGTGATGGCACTCTAAGCTTTGTCTTACCCACACTTCCATTTCCTCCCCTCCGCTAATGATTGACCGCGTAGATCGCCCTGGAGGAGGTTCTGAAGGACAAAGCGCTGTGAGGAAATAGAAAAGAGGATAGGCAAGGAGCAACATTGGAATCTTGAAGCACATCCTCTCAAGCACGCGGTTAGGATTCACTGATTTTCACATCTTCTTCCGCACTCGCAGTAATCCTATTTCATACCCCTGTTTTACATATATCGTTTTTACCTAATTGATACCTATGTTGAACATTTTCAATATCGTAAATTGAAGAATATTTGTAGATTGAAGTACCGTTAGGCCCAGTTGTTTAAACCTTGCATCTGATTTTGTTTTTGAGATATTTCGGAAACACCCAAGATTGCATTGATCTAGTTTGTTATGTTTGGCATCTTAGACTACTCTCTTGTAAAGAGGCTTAGCTAAGAAATTGTCCATCTACTGCGTTTTACATCCACGAATCAATTGCAAAGTACTGCAGAAGCCTATATTTGTTATAGCAAGTCATGATTTTGGCATTGGAATAGTGGATTCCATACAAAGCAACCGCTTGATAATTAGGTATATGTATAACACTGTCTTTCATTCTCATAGTATATTCTCTTCATTTCTTTCTATGGGGTTCATAGAGTATTGCTCTACAATAAAATAATCATGGTCTCCTAGGTCCTTCCACTATTGGATTTCAGTACAGGTTGAAACTCTTATAGACTCATTGTCAATGTTGTATATTGGAATTTCAAAAGGCTAATTTCAGTCTGACGGGACAGTATGTTGTGCTCTCTTAACAGTAAGCACTTTTCTAGGAGGAACAACCTGCTTCAGATGGCTGTTGTAATGATGATGTGTACCTTAGAATATTCTTACTACTTGACAAGTCATTTTATTGCTTTTCTGCATCATGACTTTTGGTTATGTTGACTTCCCCATTACCCAACTACAAATTAAGGATCTACACAAACATGTACAGCTTGTAAGTTTCCAAATTAGTGTTTATTATCGAGTACTGGACATTCATTATTTTCATAGCATGTCTTGAAAATGTGTTGGAGATATTGGATGTCATAAGTACAACTTCAACTCAAAATAATAAAAAATTCTTAGAGTAGGTGCAACATGAATAAACCAAGGTTACCTATTAGAAGTTTAAAAGGACTATTGTTATTCTTCATCAATTTATTGTCATTTTCCAACTGTTATAAATGGCTTCTCAGTTCCACCATCATTGGTGGTGATGCTTTTCATATAGTAATGGGAGTTCAACACAACAATCTTAAGGAAATTCTTGAGAACCCATTAGTTCACCATCAACTTCCTTTGCAGTTTCAACTATAAACTAAAGGTTTTAGAAAGTAGTTAGTATGTGTGAACAATCATGCAAGTATAGGTTATGTCTTTGGTGTTTTAGTTATGTTGATACTAGGGTTTGAAAAAAACTTGTGTGCAAAGCTAACTATCCAACTGAGGTTAACCAAAGGGTGAAATCCAAGTTTCACCTCTTAAAGATGGGCTATTCCTGGCGTGGTTTGCCAACGAGGTCGATATGCTGACCGCCCTCGAGCAAGGACCTTGGTTCTTCGATAACCAGCTGGTCCTTACGTGAAGGTGGACTCCACAGGCGGATGTGCGTCGTGCGGCCCTCACATCGATGCCAGTTTGGGTGACCTTCCCTGACTTGGGGAGACACTGGACTAGGCGGGCGTTAACCATCATCGGGTACGCGTTGGGCGTGTCGAAGGTGGTCGACTTCTGGCTTGATGGCAAGTACATGGGCGCCCCACATCTGTGTATTGAAGTCGCTGCTGAGAGGGTGCCTTCTCCGGTGGTGATGGTGGAAATGCCTGAAGGTGAAGCGTTGGAAATCATGGTGATATACGATGCTTTACCGGAGCACTGTCAAGAGTGCAAGGTATTTGGTCATATGCCTGGGGCTTACCCCGGGGAGAGAGTGGCCCTTGTGGATCCACCCGTGGTCAGGGGGAGGTCCAGGATCAAGAGGGCTCAGAGAAGAAACAGGAGACGTACCGCTAACGGCAAGGAGAAGGACGGCTTTGGGCCATCGGGTGAACAGGGGTTGGATAATGCTGGTGGTGTGGCCTCTTCTGTGGTAGCCCCTGCAGTTGATGTTGTTGTTTCACAGGTGATGGACGGAGTGGTTGATTCGGGCGCGGATATTTTCCTGGATAAGGATATACTGCTGGGTGATGTTGCTTCACCAACCGGATGCTTGAACTTGGTTCCTGCATCTGATGAGGTGGCCAGTGCTAGTGTGGTTGCGGAGGAGGGTGAGTTGGTAGCCTCAACCAATCCGTTCCAGCGGCTGGATGATAAGGATACAGAGGAAATTACAGTGCCACCTGCTAGAAAGGTCAACACCAGGAGCAAGGAGGCCAGCTCCAGTGGTGGAAGGGGCAAGGGTAGGAGCACCCGCGGAAGGGGTGTTGTCTCCAACCTGTCCAAATGAAGTTGCTCACTTGGAACGTGCAGGGTGCTTCTCTGCCAGGCAAGCAAAGAACACTACGTCATGTGATCAAGGAGAGGAAGGCAAGCATAGTTATATGTTTGGAGACTAGAATAAAAAGGATTGTCGGACATAGGGTCAAGACTCTGTTCCCTAATGGTTGGGAGGATGTTTCGAACCTGTATGATATTGAAGGGGGCAGAATCGCTGTTGGTTGGAATCCTAGAATATGGGATATCCAAATGATACATAGTTCGGCACAACTTGTTCTGATCAGCTGTATCAACGGTGGAGGTTGGCATTATGTTATCTCGACTGTATACGGATCCAACTCTGAGGTGGAGAGAAGACTGTTGTGGGACACCATTGTTTCTTCAACACAGTATGAAGTGCCTCAGCTTGTGATCGGAGACTTCAACCAAGTTCGAGGGAGAAGAAGGGTGGGCTAGCTATCCATGACTCTATTCTTAGCAGATTTAATGTCGCGGTGGATGCTGCTAAACTCATGGAGATTAATACCAAAGGTGGAATCTTACATGGCACAACAATAGGAAGCCTGTACGTAGGATATCCAACAATCTTGATCGTGCTTTGGTCAATGAGAAATGGTTGGATACTTTTCCCAATGCTGCCATTAAATTGGGAGCACATCCTAACAACGATCACTCCTGGATGGATTGGAGTTGGATTACAAACCTGCTCCTAATAGACCTTTCCAGTTCCTGAACCATTGGCTCTCTTGGCCATCTTTTGAGGGAGTGGTAAAGGTAGCTTGGTAGAGTAATGTGGACGGCAATCCGATGTTCAGAACCATCAGCAAACTGAAGAATATCCAAGTTGCGTTGAAAAGATGGTCAAAATCTTTGATGGATTTGCCTAATCTTATCAAAGATGCCAGGGTCAGATTTGAGCTAGCGGCTACTAATCTCAGGCATGATCCTACATCTGAGGATTTGATGACTATTGAGGAGAATGCCAGCAAATGGGTTCTTCAGTTAGAGAAAGCGGAGGAGGTCAGTTTTTGGCAAAGAAGTAGACTTAAATGGTTACGTGATGGTGACTGTAATTCTAAAGTGTACCATGTTGCTATCAAAAAGAATAATATGAGAGATCACATCCACAATCTTATCGATGAGGAGGGCAAATTGGTGGATGAGGAGACTAAAATTGGTGACTTGGCGGTGGATTTCTTCCAAAATCTATACAACCAGGGTCACCAATTGACTAGCAGTTCCCCTCTCCCGCACAAAGCAACTGAGGTTATGAATAGAGATTTGCTGAAACTTGCCACGAATGATGAGATCAAACCGGTGGCCTTTTCCATTGGTGCTTCCAAAGCACCTGGGCCTGATGGCTTCAACGCGAAGTTCTTCCAAGCGTGTTGGCCTATTGTGAGTGATGATGTTTGTCGCACTGTGCGGTGGTTTCTTGTTGCTGGTAGGATGGTCTGACATGCCAATCATGCTTTCATTAGGCTCATTGCTAAACATAAAGTGGCTGATAATATGAATGATTTTTGCCCAATTGTGTGTTGTTCGGTGATCTATAAAATTGTGGCCAAGGTTATTGCTGGGAGACTTAAAGTCATTCTACCTAATATTGTCTCGGTGAATCAATCTGCCTTTATCAAGGGTAGATCCATTTCAGACAATGCCCTTCTAGCTTCAGAGTTTCTACTGGATTTTCAAGTCAAAAACTGATCCAAAAAGGCGTGCATTAAAGTTGACATCTCCAAAGCTTATGACCACGTCAGTTGGCCGGGGCTTTGGAGCACAATGGAGGCGTTGGGGTTTGACAAGAAGTTTATTGATATAATCAAGCAATGTCTGATGACCACATCCTTTTCTATTTTGATTAATGGTGTGCCCAAAGGGATGTTACTAGCATCCAATGGTCTGAGACAAGGGGGCCCCTGTCTCCCCTTCTTTTCTCTCTTATCATGGAGAATCTTTCTTGTCTAACCAAAGTTGCGGAGGAGGCAGGTTTTGTGCACACTTTCAAAGTACAGGGTACTAAGGTCTTGAACCATATGATCTTCGTCGATGATGTGCTTTTCTTCATATCGGGGCACGCTAAATACCTTCGGGGGCTTAGAAGAGTCCTTCAAAGCTTTGGGAAAATCACTAAACTCTACATCAGCGACATCAAATCCCGTGTCTTCCTCTCTAAGTCCTGTGACAACAGGAGAGGTAGGCTCAAAGAGACCATTGGGGTGTCAGAAGGGAGCTTCCCCACTAGATACTTGGGTGTGCCGATATCTGGTGGGGTGGGAAAAGGAGCTAATTATAAGAGCTGTGTTGACAGCCTCCGAAAGGTGGTGGACAGCTGGTCTAGCATCCGTGTGTCACTTGCTGGTAGGGCGGTCCTTATCAACTCTGTCCTCATTAGCAAGGTTAGATATTGGTGCAGGATGGATGAGATGCCGAATTTCATTATGGAGAAGTTTAGAGCTGTCATTGTTGGTTTCTTATGGAGCAACAATTCTCATGCGATCTCGTGGGAGACGGTGGCTCAGCCATATTTTTGTGGTGGTCTGAATATTATTGATCTTGTGCGTATGGCTTGGGATGCTTCAGCCAGCAAAGTTCATGATTTGTTGACTAAACCTGAGTCCCTTTGGGCCGTGTGGATTGCCAGTAGATACACCAACCTGGAGGCGATCAATGAATGGCGATAGTCTTCTAGGTGCTGGAAAAGGATGAAGGTGACCTGGCTGGTTATCAAAGATGAGTACACCTTCAATATGGGACAGTGGAGGCTGATCGACAAGCGGAAACCTTGGATTCGACCCTTCTTCAATCCCCGGGTGGTTTGGGACTCTTTTCTTTGGCATAAGATGAGATGTCCCAAATGGAGTTTTTGCTCCTACAGAGGCATCATGAAAAGGTTGCCTACCAAGGATAGGTTAGCCAGATGGGGTTTGAATTGTGATCTGGTTTGTTTGCTTTGCTCTGAGGAGAATGAAACACATGGGCATCTGTTTTTTGGTTGTAGGTATTCCAAGTACCTATGGTGTAGAATGGCTCTGAAATCTGGTTGGGGTGGTTCACCACCTGATAGTATGGATGATATCATTCCTTGGATGTTTGAGAAAACTAGAAGGAACATCAAAGATAGATCCTTGGTGGGCGTGATCTTCACAAACATCATCTACCTTGTTTGGGCGGAAAGAAATAGCAGGTTACATGGTAAGAAGGCCTGCAATAACATTTTGGGTTTTGAGATGGTTGTAAATAGGTTGAGCTGGCATGTTAGAGCCATGCCGGACCTCTTGCTAGGGGTCAGTACGCTTATAGCTCAGAGATGGGATCTTGCCTAGATCTTGTACAATATATGGGATTTTGTGGCTTCCCTTATACAATTTTTAGTGTTTAATAATATTTTACCTTATCCAAAAAAAAAGAAATCTAAACTAGATTAAGCTTCTCTTTTGAGCAACGAAGGTGGTTTTAGAGGTTGATCTACCTAAGATTCTCTCACTTGACAAGGTTTTTCCTACTTTTCCATGTAGTATATTTTATATTTTATTTTAAAATCCTCAAAAGAAAAATTGATTAATTTTTAGCCTTGCACAAGTTGGCAAACAATATGTCTATGACATTCTAGTTGCATTGTAATAAGATACATGATTACATATGGTTTTCTGAAGATCACATGAAAAAATGTCTCAACTATAAAATATGATCTATTTATTATGGCTCTACATGATTTAATAAGTAATTATAATAAGTCAATATATTCAAAAAAAGGCTGGCTTCCCATTAGTGCTTATGATCATGCTTGAGTGTTGATCCCATTTTAGGTATATAGAGAAACTAAACTATGTGACCCTACTTTTTCCATCAAAGCCACAATCTCTTCTAAGGTTCTCTGAAATAATATGGCCCTACTATTAAGAAAGCTTTCAATTCCGTAATGAACTCTCATGTAAAATTTGAATAATTTGTTTCTTGAAAATAAGTTTCAATACTTTTCTGGAACTTAAATACCCCTATAGATTAGGTATTATATGAGTGCCTTGGTGATCAATCATTTAGGCATAATCATATTTGAAAGGAGCATGGATGTTTTCGATAATAGATTAAGGATGGTCTGTTTGTAACTGCATTTCCATGCAATGGAACTCAACTATGAGAACCTTTAATGTTTTTGGTTTTGAGTGACACTCCCTATATATTTGAGGCCTCTCTGATTCTCTCTTAAATTTGCATGACCAAATTCCACTCTGGTTTTTGATATGGTGAGGAACATGTATAATTCGGTGTAGTTCTAGAGGCACTTTTTTTGCTTTGACTTTCTATTTAGTAACATATGAATATATGATGGCAATTGTTAATTTTATTTGAATTTATGCAATTTGGAATGGTTCTTCTTTTGTACCTCTATCAATGATTTCTGAAGAGAACTTTATGATTATATTTCTCCTATAGACTACTAATGGTGATATTTCTAGTTATTAATTGACAATGTATTTTCTCTGGATGAATGTCAATGGTCTCATATATTCTTTATGTTCTTAATGCAATGACATTTCCTTTGAGACAATATCATGGGAGTTTATTTCTTTCTCCCAGGGGTTATTTGAGGATGACATAGGAATAAAGGCTCCCAAACTGATACTTTAATTAGCATTGGGGAATAATGACAATGACAACCTATTAGATGTACCTTGCCTTCACCATTCAAGTTGCAGTTGCAATCGATATTTTATTTTAAAGAAATCATCAAGTTTCACCCTTCAACTGATATGTTTCTACCACTGATCTAAATTTATCTATGAGCTTGGAAAAGATCCACATTGACTAGCCAATTAATCGATGTTGATCTGACCTAGTCCAACATCACAAAGAATGGAATGAAATGCAATTTGTGTAATGTCCCACCTCCTCTCATGTATCACATAACTCCATTTCCCATTGGATTCTAGCCCTTGATTGATTTTCTATTCTTGGAGAAATTATGCTCATGTTCACATGTTCTCATTCATTGTTAGGTTGTATAGCTAATATGGGGCTGTATTGTTTAACCTATTATAGCAGCTATGACTTTTGAGCATTGGTAGATGCTTAAAAATGTTTTTATTACATAGTATAGCTAACATGGGGCTATTTTTTTAATATCATTCCGGTCATTGGAAGCATCTAAGTTTACTGTAGATATGTGCATTCATGCTCACACACAATGACTTGCTTTATTTTAAATCTTTATGCATACACACACTCCTAGACTTCATTGATATATTTGCATTTTTTCTATATGTTTGATACCCAAACTTCATCTCACAAAGTTCCTAAGCCTACTAGGTAATATATATGTACTTCCAACAAAGCGTAAAACTACTCCTTATGTAATATATTCCCATAAAATCTGATAGATAATTGGAATTTGTAGCTAATAGAATAGTCAAATTTAAATGTGAATGGAAAAATAAAACCTCAATTACATATTGCAACTTAGAACCAACTCAATGTTGAAAATTGCTAAATCTTACACACAAATCAATAATTTCTACTGTAATACACTCAATAATTGATCCAACTAGGGGTGTCAATGTCTTGATATGAGCATGCTAATGGTGGATTGGTGTGAATAGGTACAATGACATGTTGATTGATGCCTTGAGTTAGTATGTACAATGTTGGATATATACTCTCTTTGTCCAGTTGAATTTCTGAATTTTGAGTTCTGAATTCTGAATTCTGAATTCTGAATTTTGAATTTTGAATTCTCTTTGTCCAGTTGAATTTCTGAATTTTGCTTCCATGGAGCATAAGAGGGGGGGGTTTAAATGTGCTTGGTGATGCTGCTTCAGAATGCAGCTTTAATTTCTTTGCACCGAATGTTACTATTTGAGAAAATTTATCAATGAAGGAAGATGGTGTTCATGGCTTTTTGTCATCTTCCAACTGTCTTGATGTTAAGGATCTATTCTTACAGGTTGAATGAGGACGTTGCATTAGTTTGAAATGAATTCTAGGTACTATCATGGAGAAATGTATATTCATACTTTTTTGTTGACTCTGTGAGTTTCTATTAAAGTTTAAAGATGGTTTGCTGTTGCCTTTTGGTTTTAGACTAGAGAGTCCTTATGAGTGCTGAATCCTTTCCTCCCTGTATCTATTTCATTTGGGTTAGTAATTCACATTCTTGTTGAATGTGTGTTTACTTTTTAGTGCAGATGGAGTCTTGTTGATGTCTGTCTATAGGGGGTTTTATTTGTTGGTTAGGGGTGGTTTGACAACCTCCAACTACTTTCATTTAATCTCTTGGGTGGGAATGCATGCTTAGGAATTGAAACAAAAGTTGACTGGTCATTTTCACATCTCTACGTTGCACAACCGTATGATCCAATGCAGGTTTTTGAGATCACCATGATTGATACCCCTGCCCCTGATAGGCAGTCTTCGTATGGCTTTTTAATTCTGCATTTTAGTGAATTCCACTTTAGCTCAAACTATTGAACATGAAAATTTAAACCCCTGCCACCATTTTGGCTTCTCCAGGCTGAAGGGTGTCTGCACATGGGAGTGAGTTGCTAGAGAAAGAGCACTCAGGTTCAAATTCTCTTAAAATTTGCAAGCTGTTGGAAGATGATATCCTCTTAGCAAGTCTGTTGTAACTTGCTAGTTTGTGGCAATTATTTTGACTCACTTTTAGTTGTTACCTTCTTTAGCTTGTTTTTGAGGTGTTGTTAGTCTTGGATGGAAGACTCTGCTACAAGTTTGGGATTCATTTCCAGTGAATGGAGGCCTCATTTTAAAACTTGATTCAGTCTTCTTGATTTTTTTAGAGTGTTTATAGTTCATGTTGTTATAAGGCGCCAATGCCAATTATGTAGGTGGCTGTGTGCAGAGATAATCTAGCTCATGCTATTTTACCTTTGATGGACGTTTTCTAGCAATATTATCTTATAGGAAGGTGTCTGGAGGTATACCTTATTTTCTAAATTCTATAGGGTACCTTCTATGTTGACTTGGTTGATGTATATGGACTTATTAGTTGGCACTTATTAAAATGACATGCCTATTCTTTTGCTCTATCAAAAATATAAAAAATACCTATTGTATTTTCTATAATTATATTTCTTATACTCTGTACCTCTTGTCTTATACACTTTTGGGTTGCCATCATATGTTTCATTTTACATATAATGTGGCTTGGTAGGCTATTCTGACTTTTTGTTTCAGCTTTATTCTATTTTGAGCTTTATACCACAGTTGTGATTTTCCATGAACTTCAATTGAGGTACCTCATATATGAAAAATGACCTCTCTCTCTTTTTATTACTTGTGCCATCCACCATATAAGTTTAAGTGCATGGTTATAGTTGTGCATTAATCGTCTACCTGTTATGATATTGGGACTATCCAGAAAATGTAGGACTGTATGCTTGGATGAGTTCATGAATGTAAATGTTTGTGAACTATGTGGGAGTGCCCAACGCTTTCTATGGTTACAGAGATCAATATGTGAAATTAATTGACTATTTGCATGTATGCTTGGTAGGACCCATGCTGTTTTTGGTAAAATATGTGAGATATTTGCTTAGCCAATTCATGTACATGATGAACTCTTCACTTGTACCTCTAACATCTGCATTGATAATTGATAGCACATTTGTAGGAGCTAAGTGGCCAGTAATATGCTACATCACACCTGATTGTCACTATGTACCTCAAGGATTACCATAACATGTCTCTAATGTCTTGAAATCTCTAGCTCTTGTAAGGTTTTATGTTGTTTCCAGTTCAGATTCAGCATGGCTGTTATGCCTTTGATGATTCTATTTCATTATCATCTAACTTCTCATTGAGCCATATGTTGTGATTTTATTCTCCAGAATATGGAAGAAACTACCTTTCTACAGATCAGATGTATGCTATTTTCAATTGTATGCCTATTCTTACATAAGTGCGTGTACTACTAATGATCTTTAATTTTCCAATCTTGTGCACCTCCTGAAGGAAATACCTCAATGGAACTGCCATGATCCTCAAAGCATTACGTTACCAATGCCAAGAAGTTTCGATGGTGTCTAATGCTAGTTCCACCTTGTATGGAGAAGGATTCATTGATGATGGGATCTTGATTCAAGACTAGCTTTATTGTAAGTTCTCTCCCTACACCCATTTCCAGTTATGCTTTCCATATCCAGGCCAAGTTACTTCACATGCTCATCATTAGCATACAAATTCAATATGAAACCAATGGTACAAGAATTGAGTTACATGTTTAGGGGACTAAACAGTAATTAAGATTCAATATTTGGGTTTTTGTACCTGTATCTTTGATAAATCTGCATACCAGACCCACCACATCTGTTCAACAGGTATGTTCCATATCCATTTGTCCTTACTAGGTGTCACAAATTAGCAAGGTATTCCAGGCATACAAGTAGGCGTTAGGAAATAAATTGTAGTTACAATTTTACTTTGTGCTTAGGAAATTTTCCTTCTTATTTGATTTCACCAGGATTTATGCAAACAAGACTTATTAAAAGACAACTTGAAAGTTTCATGGACATATTAGATTGATTGAAGTAGGGTCACCTTCAATAATATATCCATTATTTCATGTGTTGAATCAATCTGATATTGGACTTATGCCATGTCAATGATTTCTATTCTAATTCTCAACCTCCCCAGCCAGTTCTTCCCCCTATAGTTGCACTTAATACATTTGGTTTATGAAAACATCAGTACCATTTTTATTCTATTCACAACTATCCTGACCATGCAAAATCCTCTTCCATACCATTACTTCACCGCCACCTTTTGGACTGCTTCTATCTTGATTGTTGCACCCAACAAGTAGCAGACAGAGCCAAACACCTTATGACCTTTATCCTTCCAACAGTTCAGATTTTCGGCCCAGATGTTGTCCTACGAGAGACACCCCCATGTCATCACCATTGTCATTCTATTCCCTACTATCAGGGACAAGCAAAAGCCTCTTCCACACCATTATTTCACCCCACCTTTTTGGCAGATGTTATCTTGAGTGTGACACCCAACAAGCAGCAGACAAAGTCACCCCATCTTTCCCTTCATCATACCATATAAATAATTTGTATGCATCTACTACACTCAAAGGTTATGGAATATTTTTTATGCATCTACTATACATCTAAGACATCACAATACCTTATGTAATTCCTTTGCTATACAGGGGCATCTGGTTGGCTCACGGGTAATGTAGGGGAGGCAACTTGAGTACAGAGTACAGATCAAGGTCCAGCTCATGTTGCTATTTGTTGTCAACAAGATCCTAGTTCTTTTCGAACATAATCATCTAAGTCTATGGTTACAGCTATTTCTGGACACGCTTAATGGGGTGCCCAATCATAGTTTAATGTCAGTTTACATGTTGATATGAGAATCCACTTTTCATATTTCAATACCATCAAATATACTGTCAGGCACCACCTCATCAATAGATGTTGGGCTTCAAGGTAATGCCTAAAATGATGCTTCTCTCTTATCTTATTTTCTGGTGCTGGTGACATCATTGGTATGGTTACTACTTTTTCTCAGACCATATAATGGATCACATACACATGTTTTGAGGAGTAATTAGGGATAACCCATACATTAATCTATTCTAGGATAAACACTTGTCAATGAAAAATGTTAAACTTCTGCTTTACATATTGAAATAATAGTAAGGTGAGATGTTGGAGGTGGTAGCCTTGGCATTTTATATTGTGTGCTAAACTTTCTAACAACAAAATTCATAAATGGTTTCTGTAATGTAACTTTATCTAGCTAGGTTGTATAACCACGGGCCATCAATCGAATTATAATTAGTCAGAATCTTTCATAAATGTTCTCTCTTTCTCTCCTCTTTAAAGGCATAAACAATGGTTATGTAAAAGCAACTTGAATACGCCTGGACACTAGTGTGTAAGGAATTTTCTGTTTTAGAGATCCTTGTAACATTACATTTGTCAATCTCCCAAAATTTGATAATCATTCCTAAGGCGTGACTATTATGGTTAGTCGATGAACTAGCATTGGGTATCATCCTATTCAAAATCTTGTTAACTTTCTTCGTTATTGCATTAGTTTCTCATTTAGAGTGATGTCAGATTCTACTCTATCTAATTCTTCTTGGATCCTGTCATGATGCCTATTCATGCCTCTGACATCCAATCCTCCGGTGCTTCTTGGTATCAGTATTGTTCACAATCACATCAAATTCAAAAGTATCGAGGAAGCCATTTGTAGTATTTCAATATCAGTTGTATTTACAGCTGTTTCAGGATGACCCCATGGATATTGTTATAGAAATTATTGAAGTGCTCCAAATTTAAAAGTGCATTAATGCATTCCAGACAGGCTTGGAATTCCCTAACCATGAATGCTCAGTAAGTTGACTTTGCTTCATGGATTCTTTGAGAAGATAGTCCCATTGACGTTAATTTCCTAAAGGCTGAGATGATTAGTATTATTGGTGCAACCAAGGGTAAGGTTATGATTTTGTTGTGATCCATTGGGATGATACTAGGCTGCCCAGTAAACTGTACAAGGGTCTTCACAGATTGAGTTGTATCTTGTAGGCTTTCAATGGTTCATTGCATGTAGAAATCGTTATGTGGCTGGAGTTTATAGCAGTGTTATAAATGATTCTTTAGATAACTATCTTTTTGATCAATTATTGTAGTATCATCAAGGACGCTTTGAACATTAGGTTGAGGATGGTTTATTTCTAACTGCAGTTTAGAGAGACTGAAGGTGTTTTCTGTGACAGCAATATATGTTTAATAACAAGTTTCATTTTGAATGGAAGTCTGAAAATATTTAAGGCCTCTTTGTTTCTCTTATGTTTCATTATCGATCCATGTGTAGGTTTTCTATTTATTTTGGATTCCTATTCCTTGGCCTCAAGTAATGTGGTCTAACATGGAGAAATTTGAAGTATAGAAGAGTCTTGTGTAACTAAAGT
This sequence comes from Alisma plantago-aquatica, assembly GCA_963693085.1. NCBI lineage: Eukaryota > Viridiplantae > Streptophyta > Magnoliopsida > Alismatales > Alismataceae > Alisma > Alisma plantago-aquatica. The sequence continues at coordinate 609,360,731 of OY856412.1, read as the reverse complement.
GCATTGATCCATCTTCATTGGACAAAAATTCATTGAGGAGCTAAACAAGACAACCGAAGAAAGAAATACATCAAGCATATGGAACTCAACTAGCTATCATGCAATGTTCCATAATCAATGATCAAGGCAAGAACACTCCCATAAACATGAATTGAGAAGTAAATTAACATGCTAAGTTTGTTGACCTTAAAGGTCATGGGTTTTCTTTGCAAAGGGTCAAGTTCCTATGAAAGATCCAGGTATGCTAGAGAATATTGAGTTCACTTTTTTCTGTTGATTATCATGCGTTCTATTCATTTCAATCAATATATACTGTTAATTTAACGCTCAGTCTTCTTTCAGAGGTTGAGTTTAAAGATGAGATGGAGGTTGTTGTTGACAAACTTTCTTATGCATTACAACGTTATTTATAGACATACTTCTTTCTTTTTTGATATGTTGCCAAAACTTGTTGGTTGGGCTACTTGCCTTTTTGGTTGTCAATGAGGGGCTCATTATTTGACTAGGTACTTCTCTATGATTGCTGCTATCTTGTTTCAGCTCCAAAAATGAGAATGGATTTTACATATTTGTTACTTGCTAATAATCAAATCCATGTCACTAATGTTTAGATGCCTGGGATTTTCTGGTTGGTTAACTTCCTGTTTGGTTAAGATAAGTAACATGACACTTCATTGTGAATGTGTACATCTAAATACTTAGAGAATGATCAACCTTATTGCTTTATATTACAGTATCTCAGAAAGCCACAAATGATTAGTGGGGAGTATGAAGGTGGAGATGGTTAATACTACTTGCAAACAAGACGATGACACCTGAATCTTCTATGATGTCTACTTTGAGAAGACATACAGGATGCAAATGTCGTAAAGGATCCTCATCTATCTTTCCATCACCAAGTCAAACTTCAGCACGGCATATACAGGTATGCAACATACAAGTACAAGCAAACATATTAGATACATATTGTTTCTTAGCATGGTAGAAATAATGATGATCAACTGGGATGTCTTCCATCCCAAAAAATGCTTGGATGTCTTCCATTTTGCTGTTCTATAATATGTTGTTCTATATGTATGTTGTTCTATAATATGTTGTTCTATAATATGTTGTTGTATATATATGTTGTTCTATAATATGTTGTTCTATAATATATGTTGTTCTATAATATGCTATTCTATAATATGTTGTTTTATATATATGCTGTTCTATAATATATAAGAAAAATTCTACCTATGTTGTTCTATAATATATGTTGTTCTATATATGCTGTACTATAATATGTTGTTCTATATATATGCTGTTGTAATATATGTTGTTCTACCAAACCATTCAATTCAAACTTTTATATGTTGTTCTATAATATATGCAGCCATGCTATGTAGAATTCTACCTATGCTCACTGCACAATTTTTGGGAAAATGGAGACAAAAGTTTTGGCTCCTCTAGGTGCTTAACCATATCAAGAATGGTTTCAAGGCATGTTAAAATTCAAATACAATGCTTAGTTTCTCATGACGTTGTTTCTGGAAATTTTTGATGTTCGTTTCATGGATTAATGCTAGCAGAACACTACCATCAACTAAGAACATATTATTTGAAGTCTTGAACAGGTTCATCATTGAAGGGAGGCTTTTCAAAGTTCAGCTGTTGACTCGTGGGAAGGCAGTCATAGTGTGGAGGATTAGTAAGTGATCTCGTTAACATGTATATGCTGAAAAGTCAAAAGTTGCATGTGTCAGCTTACAAGTTTTGTATTTGATTTCTTCTCTTCACATTGTGGTTTAACAATTTGGTACATCTGACAGTACATATTGGGAGCCACACAAGTGAATGAAGTCTCTTCAAGGTACTAATTCTGTCATCTTATTCTCATAGTAACCTTCATTTATTCCATGTATGGATGCTTATATGTCTTTATTAAACTATTAGATGATCTTTACCTTATGACATATATGAATATTAACTTCATCTCAGTAGATGTCCATATCTCCCTATTATACTGTTATATATAGAATTATTTTTGAAGTGCTTTCAGCTACTCATGTCCTGGAGTTGTATACTATTTGTGATTAATCTTGTGGTTCATTTAACTTTGAAGCATGATGATGCAACTCCATTTGAAGCCCAAGCCCACCCAGTCACAACTGCAGCAACATCCACAGACACAGTAGTGTATCATGATATGTTGCAATTTGATATGGCTCTTTGCTACTATGAGAAGGCTACATTGCATAGACCTATGTATATATTTAAATAGCCACTGTCAGCAACTGCAAACATAGTGACTAACTTCATAGGGACGATATTCCTTCTATCTCTGCTTGGAGGGTTCCTTTCAGATTCTTATCTCGGGTGCCTTTGGACGATGCTAGCCGAACAACAAGAGCTTGAACAAAAGAAGACAATAAGGATGTTATAATTGGTCGAGAAGGACACAACTCTTTCACAAAGATGTTAGTAGACCACTGAATCATTGATATATGTATATACTTTTCTTTGTACACATTGTGTAATAGGGGCAAGGTATACGTCCTCCCCATGTACATTTGACGCTTCATTATAAATGAAAGTAAGATTGTTGGCATAATGAGCATCACTTGTTCTAAATACTACAATTTTGTTACTAAAAGAACTTGTGTACTAACAAATTACACTATATATATATATATATATATATATATATATATATATATATATATATATAGTCAAACTAAGCATATATGTATGTGTACTAAATGGCACTACATATGTAGCTAGATGCATAATCAACTACATATATGTGTATATAGTAACTAATGCCTTTCTCTACACATTAAATACATATAAAATGTATTAACTTCATGTTTTTGCTACATACTAACTATATATGCAATTGTAGTCATACATTTAGCTATACTTATACTTATATTTAAATATGTAAGGACAACATCTAGCTACGCTTTCAGATACATATGAATTTGTAGCGAATGAATTATCTAACTACATATTTGAAAAGTATAGTTAAAGGCTTTAGCTATACGAGCATATACTACAATTTGTATGTGTAAAGAAATATGTAGTTAAAGCCTTTGGCTACAAAATATGGGGTTTTTGCTACAATTTTTTTTGTAGTTAAAGACCATTTTTTTAGTAGTGCCTATCGTCAACCATAGGTAACCACCAAACTAAGGTTTACCACCTATTCATCATACCTCATCATCATGACCAAGGATATTGCCCAAAGTAACAAGATAAGCAAACTAACATCTAGGGCTCAAGATAACACTTAGGGTTATCGAGCTACGGTACCACTTTCACTAAAGGTGTCACCTACCTTCACCAAAAGTAGGAAGTGACCAAACAAACCTCACTAAAAGCCAGTATCAACTATAAAGCTTCAACACCACAACCCAAGGTGATATCAGACAAGATTAATATTGGGTAAGACCCGTAAGCTCCACTTGTGTCTGGTATGGGGCAAAGCATTTCATGCAAAGAAGTCACACCTCAGCCCATTATGGTCAAGGGACCATCTTCTAGGCTATCGGGCGACTCATGTCTCTAACACGTCTCACTTCATATCGAGTTAGGCAACCTCACAACTGTGTCAACCAAGAACTTCATAACCTTATAGAAACTAAGGTACCCTCTTGGTCAACCCCAACATGGTCAACTCCTTTTTACCTCGTCCATGGACATTGTTATCAGACATACTATCTAAGCTCTGAACATGTGTCATCCTAGACACCATATCGCCCAAACTCAGAGATATAACAACATATACCTCCCTATGTGTCAGGTAACCACACATGTATTAGTAAAAGGCATCATAACTTCATATAGGGTATCGGTCAAGCACTCAACCCTAGTGTCGCCCAAGCAATCATGTACACAACATGCTCAATATCGGGTTAGCATCATATCATAATGTGCAACATTGTATTGGGTGATGCCTCACAGTAGGCGACGTCTCATGCCGGGCAACGTTGGGATAGGCAACGCTCTATCGGGCAACATCATGGTGGGTAACACACATATATGGGGTAACGAGAAGCACTACCCAATGGGGTATCATGCAAAGGAACATCCACGCCATGCAACACCATGACGTGCAATGTAGCAGCAACGCCAGGCAGCGTGTCACAACAGAGTGTCGGGAAGCACCATCCAGTGGGATGTCAAGCAAGGCACCAACAACCCTAACACCCAACACAACCCCATATCGCCCAAGGGGACAATAAGGCAACCACCTACTGTATCACCCAACCCTAGCTCAAAGGAAGGAGAGGGATATCAGGCAACAACCCATCCAAGGTTTAGTTCTAACGTCCAAGGTAGAGGGAGGTCAAGACACCCATTAAAGCACCATATCAGCCAACGCCTTCAAGGGATATCAGGAAACACTACCCATCATGGGTGTCGTGTAAGGAAAGGCCATGACGCCTAAGTGGTCAACACAAAAGGGAGATATCGCTCAAGAGCTCAACTCCTCCAAAACACATATCGGCAAAGGGACCAACTAGGTGTCAACGAACCATAGCGTCCAAACCCTAACCCTAGGGTAGGAAAGGGATATCGGTCACCACACCATATCGCCCCAAGATACCAAGAGTGTTGGATCACCTCTCAACAACCAAGTGAGAGGGGTTTTGCACAACCTCTAGCATATCGGCCAACAAGGGTAGAGCAACACCCTATCGGCCAACCAACTCAACATATCACCCAAACATCTAGGCCATAGGCTCACCTTTCAACAACCAAGGGGAGAGAGGGGTTTTTCCCAATGCTACTAGAGCATAGTCTCACCTCTCAAGTCCAAGGAGAGAAAGGGGTATTTCTCATGATCCATCTACCAAGGCATATCCTATTGGGCAAGGTACTATATCAGGCAAAGCATAGTATCGGGTAAAGTCCTATATCGGGTAACCAAAACATATCGGGTTGGTCATCTTCAACCTCAAGGAATCCTTCACCAACTTGCACAAGGAAAACAAGATAAAGATAGTAATAAAACGTGACTATTTCCATTAGGATGGATCTCAAGTTCTATTTACACAACTATCATAGAGAAGGGTGTCGATTTAAAGACAAGAATCAATGTATGCACATATGGAGAGTGAACATAATAAAGATAGTTAAGAGTTATGTAACCCGCCTTCAGAGGATCTCCATGAAATACATCAAGCTTCCTGATCCAAGAAGAAAACCCACGTTCCTCACCAGGTCGATCATCCATCCAAAGCTCCAAACTTGCCTTTGGCTCCATCATCATCACCTCAACAAACAAAAGATTAAGGAGAAGAAGAAGCCATGGTTATGCTTAGCTCAAGAAGAAGAAAAGAGAGAGAGAGGACCACGGCCTTGCCTAATCTCATCAACAGTCCATCCATGGCCAAGAGGGGAAGAAGGAGATGAAGAAGAAAACACAAGGGAAAACTATCTAAGAAGCATGACTCACCAAGGTCAGATCTTGAGCAAGAAATCTCCATGGGCAAGGAACTCAGCCTCCCAAGCTCCATGGGGCTTTCCTTTAGCTCCCAAGATCATCCCATATAGTAAGGGGAAAGAGGTGGCCAAAAAGGATCACTTGGGTAAGGAGGAAGGAAGTTATATTCACCAAGGAAGAGAGAGGTAGCAAAGGAAATGTGTCATAACCACATAAACTTAGATGCCACTTTCTCAAGCTCTTAACACCACTTGTTGCCACCCAAGCTCCACATGTACGGCCTGGTTATACACTCTAGGCTTTGTATCATGCAAATAGGAACCCTTCATGGAGACACACCCCCGAAACCGATACATACTCCAAGTTCTACTCGATACACTAAAGGACAAGATAGCACATGTGACATATAAGGCATAAAAACTATATAGATATGTCACTCCTTAACTATCATCCAAACAAGGCACCCCACCTTACATATACATCCTAGATGATGCCAAACAGAAGGGAGAAGACTCTAGAGCTGATAAATTGCATATTGACCCTTCAATTTGGGTAATTTGCAATTTACATCAAAACTAGCACTTAAAGCACAAACATTATCCAACCAAGCTCAAACTTGGAACTTAGGCACTCCACAAGGTGCCCCACAACATCATTATCTTTCCAATGATTCTAGAGAACTTAAGGAATGCTATACATGTGACATATTGCAATATAACCCCTTACTTTGGGTAAATTGCACTTTGGTCCAAAACAAGCAAACATTGCTCAAACAACATCCAAACGGGACCAAACTGGAAACATAAGCTTGTCACGTGATATCAAAACTTCTTGATGGATTATATTAAGGTTATAAGCACCTTTCTTAAGCATAGAAAATAGGATTAGCCCAAAACATGGGTCAGGGTCCTTATAATAAGACAGATGGCATGAATCGTGATGTTTATGATGGCCCATCCCCCATAATCTTTGGGTGCGGTGATGGTGTTCCAATTTACTTGGTGAATTGTATTCTATTCACATTGATAAGTGAGTACGATTTTTTTATAATTGTTCGGGTCATATACATAGATAACCCAATAAACATGATTTTGACTCAGTTGACTACTCAATTAGACTTTGATTGAATAACTTTAAGTGAAATATATGGTTTTCATTATTAGATCATCATGTGTTTCTGATTGAAAATCCCTCTTCAGAACGGGCCACTTTGTGATCCCGTGTTAGGGTAAACCCGGAGGTCCGGGCAGCCCACAAGTTTAGATCCTCATTAGATCATCATATTGATTGTTTTTAACATGATTATGCATGAAATTAATTAAATGATAAAACATGATATAATAATAAAATCTAATATTATATGAACACCAGACCTTGATCTTATTCATATGACTTTAGATCATCACTATGTATGACCATAGGGTGAAATAAAATGTAATCGTATATGGATAATACACTATAGATAATTACTTAAATGAACCCTTAACTAATGCTAATTGTTCTTTTGTTCTAGCTTAGTCAATATCACATTATGATTTTCCTATTGGATCTACTATCAACTTTTAATTCCAAGGAGGTACTAATGGGGCTCTTAACTGGGTCTCCATCTTGTGTACTTTTGTCCATTGTTGATATTAAGATGTTCATGGTTACCAAAAAAGATATTAAGATGTTCATAATTCAAGTTCTTTCTCAATAAATAATATTTTTGTCAAATGTACATATGGAAGCTTTTTAATGTTTTATATGTAATTTGACCACTAATTGGTGGAAGGGAGAGATGGAGACTAATATTAGGACCATCCCATGCATGAAGAAGCTCAAGAGTGATACCAAAATCACCCCCAACTAGGATCAAGCTTTCTCTCAGGCTCAACCCAACATGCACCCGACCCACAATTTTCTACCGGTGGGCTAGGGCATTGAATTTAGGCCCACAATTTCAAATGGGCCGGGATAGGGTCTAGGAAAATCTAAACCTGACAACCCGACGACCTGACTCCATACATACATACATACATACATACATGCATGCTGCCAACAAGGAGTAGCTCAAGTGGTCAAGCACGGTGTCCCCTAACTAAGGGACACGAGTTCGAATCTCAGTTGCTGCCTTGATTTACCACCCTCTCGGTGTTCGGCCTCCACCACGGGTGTGGGAGAGGGGGGAATCTTTCTCTCTTAGTCTCATACATACATACATTGGTATATAAACACATACATAGACACACATATACATATATATATACATACAACTTCATATTTATCACTTATTATATGGTATAGTTATATAATTTTATGCTACAAGAAAAAGAAAAAAATGCCTACACATAACTCAGGATTGCTTTATTGAAAATGCCACAATTTCTGGAAATTGAGCCTTGCCAATTAACTCATGATTGTCATATTGACAATGACACAATTCCATGGACAATAAGTGTTGTTAATTTATTTTCCTCTCATTAATTATTATAGATTTATTTCAAACTATGTTCACGATCATGATTTATTCCAATTTATTTGTTGTCTCCATTTTGGTCAACCATGATTCTTATGTAAACTTTTCCTATTTAAATCATGGAAAAAATTTCACCACATATTACACACAATATAGTGATTTATCTTATTTATATTTTACAATGAAAAGTCATATACATAATTAATGTTTGTTATTTTTGAAAGATAGTTATATAATTGGTGATTTCCCTCATTAATGTTTTGACTCTTCATGAGGTTATCCTTTCCATTTTCTCACTTTCTCCTTTTTACTCAATCACGCAAATCAGTTAGACTTTTCATTTTCTAATAAAGAATTCTACCACTTGACATATATTAATAATATGTTAAGACACGAATGATTGACACATATAACTTATTATTACAATATATTGAGAAGACAACAATTCAATGAGAAATTTCCCTCTTGAATCACTTTGATGTTTTATGGACATTTTAAATTAACATAACAATACATTTATCCCATATTCACTCAACTTTCTAACCTTTGTGTAGAATTTTCAAGTTAAAACATCAAAATAATTTGTATATTTAAAAATATATACATCCAAACATAAATTGATTTGGACAAAGAATACTAGTATGTCACTATCCTTATCTTTTAAAATAATAATAACATGGATTGACTCGGACCTGACCCACAACCCAAGTGTCGAGTTCGGTCCTATAAAGTGTGAAAATTGTCGAGTTGACATTTGACCCATGCCTTGCTAGTAATATATGGGTTCAGGGTCCTGAATTTTGTAAACCTGCAACAACCCGACCCGATTCTCAACCCTATACCCCACCTACCCAAGTGATTATTGATCAAAGTTTAGAAAAAAACTCAATTTATGATCAATTTCAAGATTCAAGTGCACATAAAAGCCCCGAAGACAGACGTGGTGCTTATCCACAGTCATGTTGCTCAAGGTAAAGTCACACAACTTGAGCAATAAAGCATGGCATCAGCAACACAGTCATTTTCAACAATAGAACAATAGTGGGGCACCATACCCATGGTAGCTAGATCCTAGCACAATCGTTCCCATGTCCAGGAGTCTCCTCCATACTCCTCACAACATTCGTGGTACCCATCACATTTGTGCTACCTTCATTCACCAACTTGTGTAACCCACCATGGTCGTGCCACTTATATCCCAAAATTTCCATTTCCACTAACACTATTTTCACCCCGACCACGCCATTCTCATATACCACAACCATTTTCCATCTATATCCACAAGGATTGTTCCAACCGAGTGGTTGTTCTACCCACCTAACCCTAGTGCCACCCAACATTGCTTTGACCAAACTACTCCCATTTAACCCTAGACCTCCTAGAACACTATATATAAATTAGCGACAACTATGGGTTGGAAATTAGCACTTCCTCACCTCATTTATTACCCTTAGACATCACCCTACATTCTCCCACCTACCACTTCACCTCGATCATCCAAAATCCTAGTTTTTTAGCATTTTGACTACTTCCATTTATACTTTTATGCTTCTCACCCTTGGAGGAGTGAAGGATGAGACCTAGTTGTTGTTGGAGGAAAAGAAGAAGAAGTCTTTATAAGATTTCATGGTATTTTTCTCTTCTTTGTCACTTTCTTTTGTTTTGTCCTATATTATGAGTAGCCAAATCTCTTCTTGTGGGTTGTTTGGGGAAAATGGGTAACCGGAATGCCATGTCGGGAAAGTATTTATGCAAAACACTTTGAATTCATTGGAAATGTGCTACAATATTGATTGCTCTCTTCTCCTACCTCTTAATATGTGATTGATGTAAAAAAAACCTAAGACACAGGGAGAAGGAATAGAAGGCTAACAAATCAAGTAGTGGTACCTTAGCTTGTGCCCTCTCTTCTCACCTATATGTCTATTCTTCTAGTCATAGTTGTGAGATCCAAGTAGCTAGGTTTGATCTTGTAAATGCACTTAAAAAAATGCATGTTATATGGTTGTATGGGAGGTAACAGGAGGTGAAACACTCTACTCCTACACCCCATACCACACCTTTCCACTAATTTCATTAGGAGTATCATTCCTCGAAACCTAGACTAGGGTGATCTTGATTAGAATTTACCTATATTCTAGTCAATTGAACCTCTCATAAGGATGGATAGGAGGTGGTAAGGATGAGTTCCCCTATGCACACCCTATGTCGCCCATGTTTAACTACTAGGATAGGAGTATCTACATTCACCATACTTAGTTTTTTAGTGGGTAGCATTGTGTAACGACCCCACCTCATGGTACCCCCAATTAAGGAAGACCAAGAGGTCAGAGCTGTTATCCCAATTTCCCAGATCAAATGTTCTACAAATAATCAATAATAATTATAAAATTCTACCAAACTATACTAAAATCTGGAATAAAATAAAACTTTGCATACCTTTTTTTTAAAAACTTTGAATATCTAACTTCTATCCACAACTTCAATCTAATCTAACTAATCCTCCTTGCACTTTAATTCTTATTTTCATAATATGCCACTTTACTGTTTGTCCTTTTCAAACTTGTACCTAAAACGCGGACAAACGAAATGTCAGTCAGCATAAATGAATATGTCAGTATGTGGGGACAACCAAAACTTCACATGTATGGATAACAATCTAAATATCACAATCAAGTTAATTAACAAGCCAATTTATGCTTTCAATGTAACATTCTCCACCACTTTTTCCCTAACCCTGGAATACCCTCCTTAGGGTTTCTCTTTTTCCATTGTCTTAAGACCACCTTCTCTATCTTGAGCTTGGTGCCTGGGGTCACCTCTCATGGTGCCCATTAGTCATGCAATAAAGACCACCTTCTCTATCTTGAGCTTGGTGTCTGGGGTCATCACTCATGGTGCCCATGGGTCTTCCCTCTTGGGTTTGACCTTTTTGCATCATCCATCAGGGTGGCATGTAGGTGCAAGAATACACACTTATATCATAATTGTGATAATCATAGAGACTTTATGATTTGCAAGTATGAACATCCAAACTGATAGGTTGCATCCAATGAAATTAATCATCTGGAAAACCTTCGAAAAACTAATGCGATTAACCATAATTAACCACATACCTGTCAGGCTAACTTGAGTGCAGAAATAATCCAACTAAGCAAGAAATCCAGTAAACAAGCAAGCACACAAGATGATCCTAAAATATACATCCAATTTTCCTGTCATTGATCATACCATCAAGGTCTATTAAACCTAGTTGCTTCCTAGGGTTACTAGACCTTTTTAGGGTTTCGATTACAGTTAGGGTTTCACTTCACTTTTACTATTTTAAACCCTAATTTTATAAAATTACTCAAAACCCTAATTATCTCATCTACTCCTCATGAAAGATATTAAGGTTACCTTTTGACAACATATTACCCTAATTTCGGATTAAATACTCTTTTCTTTCCTTTTCCCACTATTGAGGGTTTCTAAGTGCATTACCCATCATATTAGGTTTAAAACCATAAATCTTGCAATTTCATCTTCCAAACAAGTTAAGGTGCAACATTACCATATAACAGGTTAATAATACTCTAATTAACCTATTACTCCTTCTTAAATCATCAATTAGGGTTTCTAACTGAATTTTATTACCTTTTTCATCAAAATAATACACTTTTGCAAAAAGATATAGATTCATGCCTTCTAACTATTTTTAGTTTATTCCTCACATTTTTTGATCAACTTTCGTATATAACTTTTTATCATCAGAGTTTTCAATGAATTTCTATGATTTTTACAAGGAAAAGCATTTTTCTGGAATATTCAAGCAGAGAGGAGGATTTATCAAAAATTCCCAGCCATTCGATCAGTAGTCCGCTAATCCACCGTTTGTATCTGATGCTCCACATCGCAAGTGATCTAACTTAGCCGGCCGCTCCTCGGATTGTTGGATCTCTTCACGGGATCAAGGTGGATCACTATCCAATAACTGCTGCTCCTCTTCCTCCTTCTCTTCTTCACACGGGCCTACAACGACGCCGCAGCGGAGCTCTTGTCAGAGCCAGGGAAATCCAAGGATAGGGAGGAGATCGGGGCTTGTGAGGTAGTCGTTCGAGATCGGTGTGAGGTGTAGAGTCGAGAGGGGGTCCTTTTATAGGGCTAGGAGGGGTCCTCTTAGGGTTTCTTAATCGATCGCCGCCCTCACCTTCAGGTGATTTGGGCATCTCTCCTAGATGCTTCGAGGGCTCGACAAATTAGGGCGAGAAGGTTCGGGGTTCCCTCCCAGACTCAACTAAATAATTTCCAAGCTTGCACATGCGTTGGATTACGAGAAATTCGAAGGGAAAAATCCCTCATTTCACGGCTTGTATCCCAGTTCCTTTAGAACTGGACGATGAGCGGCACTCGTTGGATTAAGATCCAACGTCCCTCATCCCTTGCGTTCAACCACAAAGGAAAATGAATTTACTATTTTAAAGATAATTCCTTATTATTTTGGATAACTTGGAAAAATCACAACTCCTTATCCATAGCTCTGTTTTATCCCAAATTTTGAGGGAATCTTATTAATGACTTAATATTTCATCATGCCAAATTCGGTCTTAATATATAAAGAAATTGGGTCCCTTTCTCTAGTTGCAAGTTATCACTTAAACATATATATTTATCACATATTTTCTCTTTCCTTTGCCATTAAATTATCATATTGGATTCCTTAGACCTCAAGAAACCCTAAAGGCTTGAAATCCCACCTTGGGAAATATTCCTTTGCCTTTTGCCCTTATTCTTTTCTCTCTTCCTTACTTATTCCTTATATTAAATAGATTCTTTTTTCTTTTAAATAGATTCTCATCAAACCCTCTAGTTTGGATCATACTAACCATCAGTTAGGGATGATAAGTTGTACTAGCATCGAGTTCGTCATGTACTTACTTCCACCACATGGAAGTGAATCTTTAGGTCATACTCATGAACCTTTGAACTCGCATCATGGTGTAGTTGAACCGTCTCTCTTACATGTAGTTCAACCGGATCTATCCCTTGACAGTACTCTCTCTTTCTCTTAGATCATGTCCTCTAGGTAAGGTGATCTACCATAACCCATATTGCATCTTGACCTTCCTCGATCCATGGGAGACTTACCACGACATCCGCTGTGATGAAATCCCATTCCCTCTCAGGGACTCTTTATCCTCTATATCAACTCACTGGGTTATTGTTGTTCATCCTTCACCTCCTGCCATGCATGTTGACAAGCCACTACAACTCCATAAACTTCTTAGGCATCCAAAGTACTACTACCACTTATTATCTTAGTAGTGCCACAGTGTATGGTGAACTTAGAATCATGATCTCCTGTATGTCATGATTCCTCAAGGTTGATTCCTCAGAAACCCTAAAACACTCTAGTCGTGAGTTTCATCACCTTCTTTTCCACAGAAGTGCATCTAAGGTTCTACCACCATCCTTCTATCACAACAAGCCCTAGACTGGCTAACCAAGCAACCACTAACTCGATTAATAGATCTCATTATATCTGAGTGTTAGCCAAATGTATCTCACCACTTAGGGTTCACCTAACTACCTAGACTAGGCAGCTGCATCTCAACAAGAGCATCCATTACCACCTTTCATCTTTATGTATTAGGTAATGTTGAAGACATACACTTCCATGTATTCCACTTATTAACTCATCTAGGACCATAAGTCTATCTTCATCAAGAAAACTCTGAGTTCATCCTCTTGGTTATCAAACTCAACCCTGTATAACTCATATATTCCACAGCTCATGATAAAAACATCCTCATAAGATGACTACCTTAGTTCTCTCAGTGTTTGTAAACCATCCTTGCATCGTTCACTCTACAAGAGTATGTTATCATCTCTGTCCTCATACCTCATAGCAGTGTTCCAACTCACATCATCTTTATCCTTGGTGTATGGTATGTATATTGTCCTATCTCTCACTCCCATAACAAGAGGAAATAAGCATTTGGCTGCAGTCCAAATATAGAGTTCTTCCCGTTCCAAGAGTAGAGATGGTACATCCCACATTGCCAGTACACCTACAATCTAAACTGAAATGTGCACCACATGTCTCTACATCATGAACATCTCGATATCCCGATTTTTCTTTCATGGAGAATTGGTCTCAAACACACTTGGGACATCACATGCTCCTTAGTCATATCCTCTAGGTCTGTAGGGTTCCGACACTTTTGGGGTCATCCCTCTTCCCTTATGCATCAGAGAGTGCCCTCCTCATTTGCCCTTTGGGTCCCATGGGTTCATGAAGGTGATCAATCTCCTAACCCATGGCCCTCAGACAATGATAGTTGTTACCTCCCACCCCTATGGTCACGTGCAACTAGGGAATTAGACAACTCCTACTCCCATCAGTCTTATCCCTACCAGACCCTAGGATAGACTTAGGATCCAAACATAGCACATATCCAACTTGAAACCTTACCTAAGTCCCCATCATCTCTCTCAACATTCGTGGTCTGACTTACATCCTTTCATAGGGATCATGGTGACCTACCTACCTCGGTTAGGCCCCATACTGGTTACCTATATGGTAACACATCCACATGCACTTAGTTATGGTTATCTATGGGTCTACATGTTCATTCTCATACTATGTACTCTCCACTTAGCTTCTCAAGATCCTATGAGACCTCTTTAGGTTACCTCAACCCAACAAAAGCTGATCCATACCCTACAGAAGGGTCCCTCTCCCAGGATGGGAGGAAGCTATCTCTTGATAACAACAAAGGTCACAAACATCCTTATGTCCATTATTTACATTCACACGAGCATGTTTAACCCTAGCAAGCTACTAAGGCATGTAACTAACAAGCAGACCACTACTAAACCATGCTAGGTCTCCATGGTAGGTCATACTTGTTCTCAATCCTCAATATTGGACCAAGATCATACCTGCCCATGTCACCAACTTATATGTGAGGGGTTCACCAAACATACACCTTAATCTCAGGGATCTCCTTTTCCTCTAAACATGAGGAGTTCCATGCTCGAATCTATAGAAACTCAAATCTGGTGATGAGCATCAGGTGCACCAGGTACTACTACTTCCCCTCTTATAGGTCTAGGAACCCTAGGTTCACCTCTTATGCAACATTTGTCCAACTACATGCTCAACATTCTAACAATGAACCAAGCATGTACGAGGTGCATCATGCACGTCCTATTATCCTTCCACTTGAACAACACCTCAGAGTCAAGTCCTCCTCAAGGACAATCAACTAGGTATAAGACCTTACAATTTGTTTCTAAACCTCCTCAGGGTCTAAGGAACTCTTCTTCCTATCCCTAGCAGGTAAGCACATATATCATCTGCACATAGGAACCAACAACCTCATCTTTCTTCTAGGGTTTAGTTCCTTTGAAGGCAACCAAGAAACCACCAGGATCATGCACGAGGCAACCACAACCATCCACTTAGGTCGTCCATTCTAGGTTAAAACATACCCAACTCCTCACTGTTCCTCAAATCTCAGAGTATAGGCTTCCAACCTTCTTACTCGGGTCTTGCCCTCTCTCTCTAGAGATAACCCTACAAACAATCTTGCTACTAGGGATTCTCTCTCCAAGGTGGATCAAGCTCACAAGCATACCCCTACATGAGTGAAATCTACATTCGCTCAAGATTATCCATAGATCTTCATGCTTATCTCATAAACTATCCAACATGTCCTTCAGGCCTAGGTTTTAACCTACATCCCGCACTACTAACGTACTATGGGTGCATACTATGCCATGCTCATATAAGCCCATAGGGTTTCTATAGGTTCTTCACTAACCTCACCAATGAAGGAGTTATCCTTCACCCTAACATACACGACCCTTCCCGGGGTTGAGTTGCTAAAGGTACTAGGTCATCCAACCTCACATGGCTCATACTATCATAGGTATCCAAAACCAAAAGCATGTCAACCCACACACATGGTTGACCATGACTTCCATCTCATCATGCCATCTCTCTCTCTAACCACCACTTAGGGTTAGGGTTAGCATCATCCTCAGAGGATGTGCCAGGTCTCTACCTTTAATGGAGGTCTCTTCCTCCAATACCAACTCTACTTCATCCTCCTGACAAGAAGGTCTAACCTCATGTCTCTCCTGAGGGCATGACAACACATGTCATACGACCTAAGCATGCAACTATTCTTCAGTTTATGCTTAAACTATTAAGCTTATGTCCATAACATCTTATTTACATGCTTTTTCATTAATTTGGTGGAGGATTCCCTAACCTTATTGTACATACCCATACTTCAAGAGGGTGAGCAAGAGAGAGAAAAATCATAAACCTCAGAATATTAATAGAATTAGGGTTGAGAGAGGACGAAAATAGATGAGAGAGTCCTAAAGGTATCTTATTTCGAGTAAGATCCTAAGACATTGGCTAGGCAGTCACACAGATTTGAGAGTCCTCATATTCCGACTAGCGGTGCGGAGGAAAATATTGCCAGCCCCCATACATGATCCTTTTCTAGACACCTATGTCTTTCGGAAAATCCTCTAATAACTCCCTCAGTTCTATGGAATTTGTAAAATTTAATAATTACTAAAGATTAAATGAAGAATCAATGCTCTGATACCAAATGTAATGACCCCGCCTCCCGGTAACCCCCAATTAAGGAAGCCCAAGAGGTCAGAGTCGTTATCCCAATTTCCCAGATCAAATGTTCAACAAATAATCAATAATAATTATAAAATTCTACCAAACTCTACTAAAAGCTGGAATAAAATAAAATTGTGCATCCTTTTTTAAAAAAAACTTTGGATATCTAACTTCTATCCACAACTTCAATCTAATCTAACTAATCCTCCTTGCACTTTAATTCTTATTTTCATAATATGCCACTTTACAGTTTGTCCTTTTCAAACTTTTACCTAAAACGCTGACAAACAAAATGTCAGTCAACATAAATGAATATGCCAGTACGTGGGGACAACCAAAACTTCACATATATGTCTAACAATCTAAATATCATAATCAAGTTAATTAACAAGCCAATTTACGCTTTCAATGTGACATTCTCCACCACTTTTGCCCTAACCCTGGAATACCCTCCTTAGGGTTTCTCTTTTTCCATTTACTTAAGGCCACCTTCTCCATCTTGAGCTTGGTTCCTAGGGTCTCTCATGGTGCCCATTAGTCATGCAATAAAGACCACCTTCTCTATCCAGAGCTTGGTGTCTGGGGTCACCACTCATGGTGCCCATGGGTCTTCCCTCTTGAGCTTTACCTTTTTGGATCATCCATCAGGGTGGCATGTAGGTGCAAGAATACACACTTATATCATAATTGTTATAATCATAGTGACTTTATGATTTACAAGTATGAACATCCAAACTGATAGGTTGCATCCAATGCAATTAATCATTTGGAAATCCTTCAGAAAACTAATGCGATTAACCATAATTAACCACATACCTGTCAGGTTGACTTGAGTGCAGAAATAATCCAACTAAGCAAGAAATCCAGTAAACAAGCAAGCACACAAGATACCCCTGAAATATAGATCCAATTTTCCTATCATTGATCATACCATCAAGGTCTATTAAACCTAGTTGCTTCCTAGGGTTACTAGACCTTTTTAGGGTTTCGATTACAATTAGGGTTTCACTTCACTTTTACTATTTTAAACCATAATTTTATAAAATTACTCACAACCCTAATTATCTAATCTACTCCTCATGAGAGATATTAAGGTTACCTTTTGACAACATATAACCCTAATTTCGGATTAAATACTCTTTTCTTTCCTTTTTCCCCTATTGAAGGTTTCTAAGTGCATTAACCATCATATTAGGTTTAAAACCCTAAATCTTGCAATTTCATCTTCCAAACAGGTTAAGGTGCAACATTATCATATAATAGGTCAATAATTCTTGAATTAACCTATTACTACTTCTTAAATCATCAATTAGGGTTTCTAACCGAATTTTATTACCTTTTTCATCAAAATAACACAATTTTGAAATAAGATATCGATTTAGGCCTTCTAACTATTTTTAGCTTATTCCTCGCATTTTTCTGATCAACTTTCATATATAACTTTTTATCATCAGAGCTTTCTACGAATTTCTATGATTTTTATAAGGAAAAGCATTTTTCTAGAATATTCGAGCAGAGAGGAGGATTTACCAAAAATTCCCGGGCATTCGATCAGTAGTCTGTTGGTCAGCCATTTGGATATGACGCTTTGCGTCACGAGCCATCTAACTTAATCAGCCGCTCCTCGGATCGTTGGATCTCTTTGCGGGATCAAGGTGGATCGCTATCCAACAGCTACTGCTCCTCTTCCTCCTTCTCTTCTTCACGCAAGCCTGCGGTGGTGCCGCGGCGGAGCTCTCATCTGAGTGAGGGCAATCCAAGGACAGGGAGGAGATCGGGGCTCATGAGGCAATCATTCGAGATCTGAGTGAGGTTTATAGTCGAGAGGGGATCCTTTTATAGGGCTAGGAGGGGTCCTCTTAGGGTTTCTTAACCGACTGCCGCCCTCACCTTCAGGTGATTTGGGCATCTCTCCTAGACACTTCGAGGGCTCGAAAAATTAGGGTCGAGAAGGTTCAAGGTTCCCTCCCGGACTACACTAAACAATTTCCAAGCTTGCACATGCATTGGATTACGAGAAATCTGAAGGGAAAAATCCCTCAGTTTGCGGTATGTATCCCAGTTCCTTTGGAACTGGACGATGAGCAGCGCTCGTTGGATTAAGATCCAACGGCCCTCATCCCTCACGTTCAACCACAAAGGAAAATGAATTTCCTATTTTTAAGATAATTCCTTATTATTTTGGATAACTTGGAAAAATCACAACTCCTAATCCATAGCTCTGTTTTATCCCAAATTTTGAGGGAATCTTATTAATGACTTAATCTTTCATCATTCCAAATTCGGGCTTAATATCTAAATAAATAGGGTCCCTTTCTCTAATTGCACGTTATCACTAATATATATATATATATATATATATATATATATATCTCACATATTTTCTCTTTCCTTTGCCATTAAATTATCATATTGGATTCCTTAGACCTCAGGAAACCCTAAAGGCATGAAATCCCACCTTGGGAAATATTCCTTTGCCTTTTCCCCTTATTCTTTTCTCTCTTCCTTACTTATTCCTTTTATTAAATAGATTCCTTTTCTTTTATCTTTCTTTTTCTTATAATGGGGCGTAATAGCCAATAAAGCCCACTAAACAAACAACAAGGCTATTGCAAATGAAATTCCTTCAATTGTGGCCATAAATGCCGCTTTCTAGAGATTTCTATGTATTTCTCATAAATATGTTTCTTAATATTCATTATATTTTATCTTTTTCTATTATTTGGACTTTCTTCTTTTCTTCTCTTTTATATCCACTATTGGATTAATATAATAATAGGAACCATGAAATTCCTATCAAAAGAGAGATTTGCAAAGAAGTCCCTTCCTTGAAGCAAAGCGTACAACCTTTTCAATTAAGTCCAAATTCATAAAATCATTACATTTCAATTATGAAAATACATGCAAAATCAAGGTTGTAACACATTTCTTGTTGGATGTGTTTTCATAGATATGACCTCGGGCATGGATGATAGCTAGTTCTCCTTATTATAGTGTTAGCTAGTTCTCCTTATTTCTTAGTTATTTTTTTGTTATGCTAGTTAGTTTTTGATAGACAATTGGTCTGTGTTCTCACTTGCTTGTTCTAGGTTTTGCTAGTGAGTTTTGTAGCTTATCTTTTGCTTGCCTTGGTAGTGTAATTGCTAGTCTAGTGTAATTAATTGTTCTTTCTTGCCTTCACTAGTTTAGTGTAATTTATCTCTTTCCTAGTGTATTTTTACTTTCTCTCTTAACTAGTTAATTAGACTTTATTGTAAAAGTTAATCTATATTTCAATATTTCTTTCCCTTCTTGCATCATCCTTAGTGTAACTCAAAGCAACCACCTTTTAAACCCTAAAACTCATAACTCCCCACTCTAGTAACCTAAAGAAACAATGTAGGTGTAGTGCTTACTCCATTCCCTATAGATTAGACCCTAACTTGCTACATTCCTATACTACATCCCAAGCTCATTTGCTTACAGATCATCAATATAAGTGAGTGTCGAGTAGGGTATTTTGTTAGCCCTAGTGCAGTAGTGCATTAGATGTTCTTTACCTCCTAGCTGTTATGACTATGATATAGCTACTTGTATATCTATGATGTATACATCATAAATCTTGCCATATGACATTGTATAAATTATGTGTTCATGTGCGATACACATAGATTTTATATACATATATATAATAGTTGTGATAATAATATTAATAATAAGTTTAGTAAACCTAGAACGTAAATGTAGTCGATCCATTACACATTAATACATGCATCATTGTCCCTCACTTGGGGGTGTGATGAGGATCAGCGCATAGATGATATATGTAAAAGGATTTGTATGTGTGACAACCTTACTTTTATCTTTCCTCTATTGAACTCTCCCTCTCTCATTAAGTGGCCTTCTTATTCAAGTGGATATCAATTCTATAGTGTGGGTGTTGTGATACCCCAATTTGATATCCTCAATGACTAATTTCATTATATATGGCTCTAATTTGAGATATTGAGCTAAGTTCCATCCTGTAAAATATCACCTCTTGCAATTAAGATCAAGCCTCTTCAGTATAATCTCATTGCCAGAAATTGTATTTTAAGTTGTGGAGCTTTCAGTTTTGAATGCAATGGCAAAAAATCACCTTAGCTGGAGTTTTATAGCCCATGTTATTGCCATTTAAAATCGTCTCAAATTGTACATGTTTTACCAATTTTTCACAGTTTAAAGCTTATATGGGCCCAACTAAGGGGCGTGCGGCCCAATTTGTATGTGCTTTCTCCTAGACTTGTTTTGGCGCACTCAATCCTGACCTTTGATTTATGTCCCACAGATCCCCTTTTTTGATCCAACGGTTGGGTAGTCATCCCCTATCTCTATCCATACATCGTAGCAACACTATAGTGTACCATCCCAACCCACAACCAATCACTCTTTTTGGCACCTCTGGGCATGAAATTGAAGAAGGATTCCTCTTTAATTGTTCTTCCCTACTCATTCCCCGTTGGTTTTGTGCCTTTTTGTTCCCTAGAGCACCACGTTCTACCTTGCTTCTTCCCCTCCCTAGCCATGGAAGTCGCTAAAACCACCACCTAGAGGCTAAATCCACTACCTTCCTCTCATTATGGCAAGTATATCATTGGCCTCACCTTGCCCCGATGAGATTGCCCAACCATTTTCCATTGGCCATGGGGACCTCTATCCTCTGCCCATCTTCATGTCAATGGGCTCGCAGTTGGAGCCGCCACGGCTTCACCACTATGCCTAGGACGTTGTCTGGGCCAAGAGCCATAGTTAGTTGCTATTTCCATTGGGTTTTTTTTTCTCTCTATGTAGCTTGCGTAAGATGGGCATTGGTGGAGGGACCATAGTCAGACCCTTGGATCTAGGGATTCTACCCCAACCGATGGCCCAGATTCATTTTGAGATAACATAGACTGTCACCCAGCCAGGTCAAGTGCTTTGACCATAGCTACCAATTAGGGTCGGCCTCATCAGCAACACCTGGTCCCACAGACCACCATGTGTATAGATCCAAAGCGGGTGACAATGAGGAGCGATAGCAAACCATGATTGGGTCATTGGATCAAGCGGAGAACGATGCCTAGATGCCACCATGCATTTGGGGGTGATGCACGGTGGTGAGATGCCAAGGAGGACCAACCTAGCATGGATGCGGTTGTTGGATCGGCCTTTGACTGCCCATATCGCACAACAAATGATGGTAACATCCTATCTCGGTACTATCTAAAGTTCTTGATGCAAGTTTTCTAATTTCCTCCTCCCTTGTCCAAGCATAAAAAATCTATATATGAAATTGATCAACTCAACAAGCCCTACATGATGAACATGTTTTCAAACCCTAAATCTTCTTCCAACATCCCTGATTTCCTAGAAATGAAATCTTTAACTATGTTGACCACATTTAATGCAATGTTATGATGAATATTGAAAATTTGGTGTATGCCTACCAATATAATCATCATATCAGTATCTTTAGTGCAGACTTGAATTATATGGGAGTCTTAATCACCCCTATTGCTTATGCATGACTCTAATTTTACATATAAGACTAGTTTTGAAAATTTAATGTCGTACCTTGTCCTAGTTTCCTAATCACAGTCCTCTATGATATATGATGTTAGCTACCCTTGAAATTAGTAATACCATGATGATTTATGAATCTAATGTCTAAGTTTCACCCTATGGCTGGATATGGTAGTAGTGCGACCCCTTTTCCATTGGTGATGACCTAGTGTGATATATGACTTACTTTCTTTGCTTGTACCCTAATCTCTATATAAATCTTCTTATAAACTTCCCTCCATAACCTGACTCACTTCCCTTTGATGTGGTTGTACCACTTATGTCATATAATGGAACCTAATAATATGATGTATGTATGTTGATGTGTTGACACCAAATTTGGATAATGATGCTTAAACTTTAGGTGACGTCCATCCATATGTGAAATGAGCTTTATATGTACAGTCAAACTGATCTAATTTCATATCTAATATAAACGTCATAACTTGATGAAGCTTCACCTTGTTATTCCTATTATGAGTCTTATGGACTAGTTATGTACATAGTTGACTTTAATTTTGTAATGTCCATATAAGATGAATGAAGTATCCAAGTGACAAGAAACGTGTATGGCACCTCCTTGATGACCTCTAAATCAGTAAAAGATCATTAAATATGTAATTAAATAACCTTGAACCTAACTTTTACAAAGCCCTAAAATGAAGATAATTAGGGTTAATGATGAGAATCTAATACATGTATGCAATCTTGAGCTTAACTAGGTGTTTCTTGAGATCTATATGGTCAAGGATAAGTTATGAAATATTTAAACCAGATACGGGCTTTAAAAATTTGTATGACTGTGGATTTCTTGCTTGAAATGTGATACATACATATGCTTGTTGATTTGCTCAATTATTTCCATATAGTATTCTAGTATTGCACTCAATTTTATCTCACTACCACTATTTTATAACTAGCAAACATAATATAGAAACTCCATTATACAAACCTCATGCACTTGCCTACAGTTTTGGGGTAAGGACATAATGTTGGGATCCTAATTGAGTTATCACGATAGAGCGGACCATTTTGATAAAAGGGTTAGCTAATATCGAGCACCCTCGTAGACTCTTTCAATGAAAAGTTGTCCATAAAAGGCCTTATAGATACATTATATTGATAAATACATGAAATGATAGTATAATTGGAGTGAAATGATGTTACATACATGCTCTTGCTTCGTTAAATACTTAACTTGTTTATCCTTGTTCATCTACTTTTTCAACTCTTTTCAAATTATGCAAAATTTATATATATATATATACATATATACATATATATATGTATATAAACTTTCATCCATTTACTCAAGACCTCTTCTGTTGATCCATCTTGTTTCACGTATTTTATAGGTTCAGATATAACTAGAAGTTGATGGGCTTGGTGAACTATGTCAGGTGTACTTGTTATAAGATCCCTAGTGTACATGAGAAGACTTTTAAAATTGTACTCTTGAATATGTAAATGAAATCTTGTAATAAAACAATGCTTCTGAATATATCTTGTGGATTGTTGAGATTATGTTGGTGCTTTATCTTGTTATTTATTCATGTATGTTAATATTTACGCTTCCACATTCACACTTTGCTAATACATGCTAGGGACGGACACCTAGGTCCTATCACCATTGACTTTGTAGTTATTTGGAGTTATGATTTGGGTAATAGATGGTTTTATGACAAACGGTATCAGAGAATGAACAATAACTACACTAAACATTGCTTACATGAAATACAAACTAAACACAACCTTACATCTCAACCCTAGAAGCTTAATGAGTTGTCCTTTGTGGACTAGGTTGACTTAGCCTCTAGGTTAGAGCCTAGATGTTCTACAACTAGGTGTAGACTTGTGTAATCCCTAGAAACTTTCTTTTCTCCTCCTTTTGTCTTGTAGCATGGGTTATAGGTTCAGGAGGATGAGTAAAGGGAGTTCTTATTACAACCCTAGACATATGTTCCAGTCATGTCCTTAGCATAGCCACACAAGTTTGTACCATGTTTGTGCTAGTTCTCTGGGTGTCATGGAACTAGACTTCTTAATGAGTGCGGTAACTTGTTTTGGTTTTAGTTTTATTCAAATGGAGTATGGTGGTTTCATCACCTATTTCAATGTTGAAGAAAACCTATTTCAAGTATCAATATATTTACATATAAAAAATGTTACCAAAAGCAAAAAGGCAGTGAGTGTCCATGTAACCTAAGAGAAAGAGATGTAACATCAGTTTAGATGAGAGTGTTTAGATTCTAGTTGTAGTCTCTAAAGTTGTCTAGAGCCATGATAAAGGTTAGGCTAGTAGTAGCCTAGATGGCCTAAGTTGATGATGATGATGATGATGATGATGATGACGATGACGACGACAATGATGATGCCGATGATGAAGATGATGATGATGATGATTTTGATCTTAATCTTAATGATGATGTTTATGTTGATGTTGATACTATGAGCTTGCTTCTTGATGACCTACATTTGATGTTGGAATATTCAAGTATGTTTGATGGCATGAGATGAGTTTTACCAGACAATCTAGATAAATCTAGCGCCATGTATGACTTGGTTGATGTTCCAAACATAGCTAGTGGGTTGACATTCTTTCATGTGCCTAGTCATGTATATGATGTGATATGATGTGTGACATATGGTTTGAGACCAACATAGGCCTCAATCTCTTTACAAAGAAGGACCTCTAGTAGGGGACATACGATAATAGTGACCTCTTCATATTTGTCAACCCGATATGGGATAAGGTCAAAGTATCTAACCTTCAAATGATATGTGAAATGTTGAAATATATGAATAATGAAATGCATGATCATGAGTCCCTAGCTAGATTACTTCTAAGTATGAGAGTTGATACACCTACTGTGGGATCCCTTGAAAATTTTTAACCCTAGATTTAATAAAATCTAACCCTAGAGAAAGAGGCAACTGAATATATGATGCTTGATATATAGGTTAAGGAGATGTCCCAAGACCCTAAGATGATGTACGTGATGTGTGATCTCCATGATGATCCTTGTACTTGGGTTAATGTTTATATGTAAAGGAGTCTAGTGGCTTCCCTTGTTATTGGAAGTCAGTAGAAATTTTGGTATGGGTAGATGGCTGTAGTTAGGATGTCATGTTGGATATAGAGAGGTCTTAGCTTGAGTGGCTCAAGCCTATGGGGCTTCCTCTAGATACAAGTGAGATAATTATGAAACCTCAATGTTGATGATAATGTTGTTCCTCAAATGATGCTTGATGCATGAAATATATCATTTAAGTTAAAACTTGATACATGTATGATAAGTCACTCCCTTAAGCAAGACCTAATATGAAAACCATACCACACGAGAAAGATGTATGTTTGAATCATGAACTCGATGCAATGTTTCCTTGAGATCTTAGCTTGAATAATAACGGGTAACATACCTAATCTCATACCCAAATGCAAAATGACTAAATTGATTCAATGATACTCATGGGATCATAAATTGAATAAAATGATGAATAAACAACTTAATTTTAGAACCAAAATGAAAAGTAATGAACATAATTAAGGATAGTTGGTACAATCTTGGAGAAATATGAACCGTTCATGAAATCTCAATTTGATGAGAAAATATAAGGATGATGATAACCTTAATTGAAGTCATGATAATGAACATGTTCATTTGAGAAATAGATGACATATATCTTGATATCACATCTTTAGCTCATATGTATACAAAAAAATCCCAATGCAGTGGGGATAAGGGTTAGGAAACCCTAATTTCTGAATGATCTCATATCATGAGAAAACATATAACACTAGTAATACATATATAACGTTGACGGGTACACTCTTGATGACGACAACCTATCTGCGCACCCCATGTTGGGAGATGCCTTGATGCTGAGGATTGGTTGTCTAAATATGATGAATATAAACTTTTGCATTTTGACTACGATCTTGAACAAATTTCAAGGAAAAAAATCTTTAAAGGAGGGAAGGAAGTGACAACCTGACTTTTATCTCTCCTATATTGAGCTCTCTGTATTTCATTAAGTGGCCTTTTTATTCAAATGGATATCAATTCCATAGTGTGGGTGTTGTGATACCCCAATTTGATCACCTCGATGACTAATTTCATTACAAATGGCTCAAATTTGAGATATTGAGCTAAGTTCCATCCTTTAAGATATCACCTCTGGAAATTAATATTGAGCCTCTTAATATAATCTCATTGTCATCAATCATATTGTATGTTGTATGACTTTCAATTTTGAAACCAATGATGTAAAAATCACCTTAATTGGATCTTTGTAACCCATGTTATGGCCATTTAAAATTGGCTCAGATTGTACATGTTTTCACCAATTTTACACGATTTCAAGGTTGTATGGGCCCAATTGAGGGGTGTGCATCCCAATTGGGTTGTGCTTTCTCCCAGACTCATTTTGGCACACTCAATCCTGGCCTTTGATCTATGTCCCATGGAACCCTTTTTTATTCTAATAGTTAGGAGGTCATCCCCTACCTCCGTTGTTGCTATAGTGTACCTTCCCAACCCACAACCAATCACTCTTTTTTTAACCTCTTGACATGAAATTGAAGTGGAATTGTTCTTTGTTTATTCTATCCTACTCATTACCCCTTGGTTTTGTGCCTTTTTGTTCCCTAGAGAACCATGTTCTACCTTGCTTCTTCCCCTCCCTAGCCATGGCGGTTGTCGCCGCCACCACCACCACCTGGAGGCTGAAGCCACTAGCTTCATCTCATGTGACAAGTATGTCATTGGCTTGCCTTGCCCCAGAGGGATTTCTCAACCATTTTTCATGGACCATTGGGACCTCTATCCCCTACCCGCCTTCATGTCGTTGGGCTTGCATCCCGAGTCATAATGTCTTCACCAAGTAGCTCGTGCAAGATGGGCACTGGTGGAAGGGGTGTGGTCAGGCCCTTGGATCTAGGGCTTCTGCCCCAATCGATAGCCCATATTCATATTGAGATGGAGTAGCCATGAAGTGAGACGCTACTTGCACCCCGTCACCCAACCAGGTGAAGCGCTTTGACTATAGCTACCAAGAAGGGTCGACCTCATCAGTAGAACTTGGTCCCGTAGACCACCATGTGTGTAGATCTAAGGTAGGATAGTAAGGAGTGATAGCAAACCACAATCAGGTGGTTGGATCGAGCTATGAATGATGACCAAGTGCCACTGGCATTTGGGAGCAATGTGAAGCAGTAGGGTGCTAAGGCAGACCATCCTGGCATGGACACGACTGTTGGGTCATCCTTTGATGGCACAAATCACACAATAAATGACGGTAACATCCTATCTCGATACTCTAAAGTTCTTGATGCAAGTTTTCTAAAAAATCATAACTTCCTCCTCTCCTATCCAAATATAATGAAACTATATATCAAATTGATCAACTGGATGAGCCCTACATGATGAACATGTTTTCTGACCCTAAATCTTATTCCAATATTCTTGATTTTGAAAAAATGTAATCTTTAACTATGTTGACCACATTTAATGCAATGGTATGATGAATATTGAAACTTTGATGTACCCCTACCAATATAATCATCATGTCACTATATTTAGTACATCCTTGAACTAAATGGGTGTCCTTATCACCCCTATTGCTCATGCATGACTCTAATTGTGCATATAGGACTAGTGTTGAAAATTTAATGTTGTACCTTGTCCTAGTTTTCTAATCACACTCCCTGATGATTTCTACTATTGGACTACCCTTAAAATCAATAATACCAAGATAATTTATGAACCTAATGTCCAAGTTTCATCCTATAGTTGGGTATGGTAGTAGTGTGACCCCTTTTCCACTAGTGATAACCAAGTGTGATATATGACTTGCTTGCTTTGCTTGTGCCCTAATCTCTATATGAATCTTCTTATAAACTTCCCTCCATAACCTGACTTGACTTTTTGTACTTGCTTATCTTTGATGTGGATGTCCCACTTATGTCATATGATAGACCCTAATGATATGATGGATGTATGTTGATGTGCTGACACCAAGTTTGGACAATGATGCTTAGACTCTAGGGGACATCCATCCATATGTGAAATAAGCTTTATATGTACTATTTTCTAATCTGATCTCATATCGAGTCTAAACATCATAACTTGATGAATCTTCACCTTATTTTTCCTATTATGAATCTTATGGCCTAGTTATGTACATATGTGACTTAAATCTTGTAATGTCCATATAAGATGAATGAAATATCAAAATGACATGAAACTTGAACTACACCTTCTTGGTGAACTCTAAATTAGTAAAAGATCATTAAGTATGTAATTAACCAACCTTGAACCTAACTTGGCCAAAGACCTAAAATGAAGCTAATTAGGGTTAGGGATGAGAATCTAATGCATGTATGTAATCTTGTGCTTAACCAGGTGTTGCTTAGATCTAGATGGTTAAGGATAGGTTATGAAATCTTTCAATCATGTATGTGCTTTAAATAATTATATGAGTATGCTTTCTTTCTAGGAATGTGATACATATGCATGCTTGATTACTTGCTCAACTATTGCCATGTAGTATTCTAGTATTGTACTCAATGTTTATCTCACTATCGTTGTTTTATAACTTACAAACATAATATAGAAACTCCATTATACAAAATTGATGCACCTAACTGAAGTTTTGGGGTAAGGATATAAGGTTGGGCATCCTACTTGAGTTATCAAGAGAGGGTGGATCATGTTGATAAAAGGGTTAGCTAATTTTGAGCACCCTCATAGACTCTTCCAATGAGAAGTTGTCCATAAAAGGCCTTATAAATGCATGATATTGATGAATGCACAAAATTATGGTATAATTGGAATGAAATGATATAAAATGCAGGCTCTTGCTTTGTTAAATACTTAACTTGTTTATCTTTGTTTGTATACTTCTGCAAATGTTTTCAAATTATGCAAAGTTTATATATATCAATATATATATATATATATATATATATATCTTTCAGCCATGTATTCAACACCTTGTGTGTTGACACATCTTATTTCACATATTTTATAGGTTCAGATATGGCTAGAAGTTAATGGTCTTGGTGATCTATGTCAGGGGTACTTGTTGTAAGATCCCTAGTGTATGTGAGCATACTTGTAAAACTATACTCTTGAATATGTAAATGAAATCTTGTAATAAAATGATGTTGCTTAATATATCTTGTGGGTTGTTGAGGTTATGTTGGTGATTTATCTAGTTATCTATTCATGTATGCTAAGCTTTACACTTCCTCATTCGGGCTTTGTTAATACCATGTTAGGGACGAACGCCTACGTCATATTGCCATTGACTTTGTAGTCACTTGGAGTAAGGATTTGGGTAATGAACGGTTCCATGACAGTATGTGTGGGTATAGAAAGGATCTAATCAAAAAGTGTGAGCACTCAAAACCTCTAGGATGGTAAAGAATCAAACATTAGTTATAATGACATGACCATAATGTTAATATAATAGAAAACTTGTAATACAATATGTTGTTTTCTATAGAAGATAAATTTTTTCAAACTTGACTTCCTTCTTGTATACTACTTCCATGAAAATATATTGAGTGTATAATTTAGATGTTTGAACCACTGTACCAATGTGATTGCTTTGACATGTTTTATTTTCAAGATTTAGATGATCCTATGAAAATCTAATGATATATAGGTTGATCAAGGCAATGATGTTCCATATGGAACTCCAATGGATTGTGCTTAATAAAGTGGGATGTTGTAACATACCGAATTCTAGACATATTGTCTTTTGATCCTCTTTCCTATTTTTTCCTTTCATTTCTATCATCTTTGGATTTTCTATTTAATTTGTGGAGAATATGATGGTCTAGTGAACATTTGTTCACCTTTTATGTCAATATTTGGGTTTATGCACAAATACCTCAGTGAAAGCTTAGAAATGGGATTAATATGTAAAATGTCCACTTAAGTAATAAAAAGGATAAAATATTTCGTCCTAGAACTTTCTAGTGCTTTTTATAATATGAAAAAGGAAATAAATATCGAGTATAAATAAAGGAGACGATAAATGCAATAATTGGATATAATATGGAATATATTGGGTAAAAGAAGATAATGAGGAGAATATGGTTCAAAAAATCATAAATGGAAACCCACAAAGATAATTTGGCACTCATTCTCATTTTCTTGCCCTAAAAGAAACTTAAGGGTCAAGTATCACCTAACTTGGAAGATAAATGTATATATTAAAGTCTTTATTAAAAGAAAGTAGGAGATAAACCACTAAAGTGAAATAAAATGTTTAATGTCCACAAATTGGAAAACTAACTCCAAATTTGAGATCTAAACATAGAAATAAGCCTCTGGGAAATTTTGTAACTAATTTGGATAATGTTTGGATAATGAGTAAAAATAGGAGAGATAAAGTGTGTCAAATCTTCTATAAATTAAATAAATAAATAAATAATCTCAACTTATGAAATTAATGACAAAATCGTGTTCTAGTCACTTAGAGAGACTTATGGGTGAAGTTTCACAAAATTTGAGGCATCTTATCACCATTAATGAAGGAGGAAAGAGAAAATGATATTCGAATTATTTAACTACTAAAGTCCCCAAAAGGAAAAACTAATTCCATATTTAGATTCTACGTGTCATAATCAATAAGGGTGTAATTTTGGTTATTTTTGGAAACTGTTTAAGCCCTCAAATGAAGAGAGAGAAATTCATTTAATAATTTAATGCTCCACTTTATTTGTATTCTGATTTGGATAAGGACTTCAATTTAATATGTCATACGAGCCATCAGTCGTTGGATCTTGATCTAACAATGTGTGGGTCGTCATCTACCTCGGGGCAAAGTAGGAAACAAGCTGTCGATTTTAGTCGATTTTAAGATCGCAATATCCCTCTCATCTCTCAACCAATTTGAGTGATTTTTGTTGCTATGGACTCCTCTATCGATTCCACACAGGTTTATCCCATGATTATCATGTTTTGATGAATATTAGAGATTTTCCAAGTTGGTTGAAGTCCCCTCTCTCACCCCAAGTTGTAAACCCTAACCCACTCCTCCTTCCCTATAAATAACTATGCTCTGAGCATCCCCATCCACTTTGCAACTTCACGCACCAGTCAATTGCACTTTTCATCATTGTTTGACCCTTTGGACGGTGGCCAAAGAAGCAGGGATTGTGGTTCCCCTTTCTCTCTTCTCTTTTCATCTCTCACAAAATCAAAGGTACCCCTAAATTCATCTTTCCTTGAGCTTTCTTTTGCATACCTGAAGACCGAGTTTTGTGTTGATTTGTGATTTTGCCCAATTCCTGAGCAAGTAGCTCGCCGACCATGGCGTGGCTCGAGCATGAAGATAGCTTTGGGTCGAATGACCCTTTTACCCCTCTGCTCTCTTCTCTCGTTCTCTCTCACTGTCTCTATTTTCAAACGAAGTGTCTACATGGCAAGTTATCGTTCGTCCGTTTTGGAAGATTCGTATCTTTTAATTCGTTGGTCAAAAAATAAAAGTAAGATATATTCTGGAATCAGAAAAAGATGATCTTTCTAATAAAAATATTTTTGACACCTGATTCTATGTTTTTCGAAAAAGTGTTTTTGAGAATGAATTAATTAGTTAAAAATCATCAAAAATGCATCTAAAACTCCATATCTTCAAAATACATAACATTATGTGTCATTTTGATTAGAAAACTCTAACTAAGACAATGGTGATGTTTTCAGAGTCTAAGTCATAGTTTTATGCAAAAAGTTCTAAATATGGGTTTTATTTACCTTTATGCATATGCAAAACCCTAATACATGTTAACACATTGAAAATAGGAAAAGTGGAACTTGGAATCAATTAAAGTGGTGCAAGTTGATAATTGGATCTCTAAGGAAGAGGTATGTGCATTTACACCTTAAGTTGGGAATATTTGTGCCTTAACCTATACTTTTCCTTAATGAGGCTTATTTGAACCCTATATCCTATATTCATGATTCTTTTGCTATACTTGCCTCATAATCTATTTTGTAATATTGTTCTTGAGTCTTGGTACCCCTATGTCATGTTCTATTTGATTGTTGCTATTACTTTCCATTGATTCTAGCATGAAGATTTTATTAGACTAACTAGTTATAGTAGCAGTACTTATGTACAACCACCCATAGTTGGAGAATGTGTTATTTCTCCCCTGTAGAACGTGTTATTCTCCCCTACACATGAAATATGTGTAGGTGATTGGAAATGTGTTATTCTCCCCTCACCCTTTGGTTGAACGTCCAGTAGGTGCCTCAACCCTACCTAGTTAAGGTAGTCAATATTAATCATGCATGCAATTCTTTTATTATACTTTGTTTATGGCAAGCATCTATTGAAACCTTCTTTTATATATGGCCTAATTCTCTTGTTATCTTCATATTGTGATGAACACTAGCCTATTTTTACATATTTTTCTCATCTTATTATCCTAGAATAGTTTTGTGATACATACTTTTTCTTCCTTTCCCTTTTGTTGGGTGCCTTCCCAACCATCCAGGTGATGAGCAAGTTGATGGATAAGACCTAAAGATCTTAGCTTTGGCATGGACTTAGTTGATGGAGTTGTTACTTGGATACAAGACTGTGGTAGTTAGACTTCCCTCTATCTAGATCATAGTTTATGTATGTTGATGTAACCCTAAAAGGGAGATTGTTGATGTATTTTTGTACAATCTTTTATGAAATTGATTTAGTCAGAAATTTTTATTCTGCTGCTTTCCAATGTGTTTTGTTTACCATATTTTAGTAAGGAGGTGATTTCACCTTTTTACAGATGTACATCTTATGTTTAGTATATTTTCAATTTCTATGAATATATCTATCATGTACTTATAAGGCATGCCTATTGACCCTTATGTAGTAAAACTTTGATCAATTTACAAAATAAATGTTTTTTTGATATTATGACATATTTATGTGTTTGCTTCACTTAGGGACAGCCACATCTACCCCTTAACATCATTTCTATTTATAGGTTTAACATTGGAATTGGAATCAATGTATTAGAATGTGGTACTCGGGAACAGTCCCAACCAT
The DNA here is from genome assembly GCA_963693085.1 of Alisma plantago-aquatica. Classification (NCBI taxonomy): domain Eukaryota; kingdom Viridiplantae; phylum Streptophyta; class Magnoliopsida; order Alismatales; family Alismataceae; genus Alisma; species Alisma plantago-aquatica. The sequence continues at coordinate 609,327,602 of OY856412.1, read as the reverse complement.
ATAGTACCACTTAATCTAGCATGTAGTGTGTATTGAGGAATGAGCAAACTAATATGTGAGTGAATTAAAACTAAAAGATCATATAGTAAAATTGAATGCATCATTGGGTTTCTTCTTGAGAAGAGACTTTGTTTCATGCCAGTGGCTTGATGTTTGAATTAAACAACTTGAAGTGGACGATTCAGATAGATCTAAGGGTGCATATTCCTTCATGTCACCCATCATGAAATATTATTTAAGGAAATATATGCTGACCTTTGGTTTTCAATATATGCACTCCATATGTCCATATATCTATATTGGAAATTGCAAATTTACAATATATGGGTTGGAACATTTTGTCTTCAACCTTTTTTGGGAATAGTCATAAGTGTAGTTGTGCAATAGTACTTGTTCACCATCCTATAAATATTACCTTCTCAAGTGGATAGGTAGACAAGAATCTATTGTTTTATGTAGGTCAAAACATTCTCAAATATTTGTAGTAGAAGCTCCTCTAGATCCAACGATTGGATGTGTCAATGTTGGCTTGCTTTACCTAAATCATATTTGAGATGTTTAAAATCCCATCATGCCTTGCGCTCCACCTCCATAGGTGGATGGCACCACTTTTCATATATCATCATAAAGGGTTTTGTCCTTTGGTGTCTTGAACATAGTGTGATATACCCATAAGACATCATCAAAGACAATGCACCAATATTTGTGAGTTTCCCTCACAATCTTGTATAATATAAATTTGATTTTGTGGTTGGAAACCTCCACTTTCTTACCTTTTTACGGGTGATATGGCTTCATAACTCAATAATCAAAGTTGTAATTCCAAAGAATTGACTTAAACCTCTACTCCAAGAAGTGTAAGCCCCAATTGAATATGACACTAGGGGGAATTAAACTGTGGAAAGACAATGTCTTTGAATGACTTGATCATTGGATATAAATCTCAATAAATTTTAAGGATTGCCTCAACCCGCTTGTACATGTAGTCCAATGCCACCCAAATCTAAGAGAATCCATAATAGCATGGTAAAAAACATATATCTTCCACTCCCTATACATCTTATGTTTCCATCTCCTACCACAACTGAAGTGGCATCTTTGTCTGGATTTGAAATATTTCCAGTACTCTCATATTGATCACATGATTTAGAAAATACATGTCAATTTTTGAAATTTTGTGGGCTAGTAGAAGACACATTGCAGAACTTTTGTGTCAATCTTTAGAAAGGTCATGTATCCACCTATATCATATGAGAGGCACCGATAAAATGTAAAAATGTATCCTCCTTAGGAGTTCAACACCTTTAGAGACCATCAAAAAAAACTTGAATATATATGGCATACAAAAAGAAATTCCTTACATTAAATAGAAACTTCATAGTGTTCCCCTTACTCTCTAGATGCATGGTCCCTTCCACTAAATAATTCATTATGTTCACATACTATATAATATATCCACCCTTCGACATTGTAGAGACATTCATCAACTGATCATTTTGAAGGGAACAATTTATAAGTATTATGTCCATGTCATTGTAGTATAGTTCTCTCAAGTGATTTTTACCATTACTACATAGGCATTAGTCTTACACATGATCTCATAATGAAGAGATTGTTCTTCATCTTGTATCATCTGGGCAGACACTAATTCCTCCTTGAGGAGGCTGGAACTATGTAGCCATTCTTCATCAAAATTAAAGTCAACATTTTAAAGCACGAGATTTGTCAATGGCTTGACAATCTTGTTAAATTCTATGATGAATTGCCTATAGACTATTCCATGCCCAAGGAAGGACTTGAACTCCCTAGATGATCTAGAGTGGAGAAGCTTTGAGATAACATCCACCTTCGATTTATCCACTTCTATCCCCCATCAGTTGATAACGTGCCCAAGCACAAGCCCTCCTTCACCATGAAGTGGCATTTTTTCCAATTAAGCATCATAAGTGTCTCCTCTCATTGATCTAAAACAAGAGACATATGATGCAAGAATACCTCAAATGAATCTTTATATACTTGAAAATATCCATGTAGACCTCCATGATAATCTGCATGTAAGCTGAAAAACCATATATTCTTGTAGCAAAGTGAGGGTATCACATAGCCCAAAAACATCCTTTAGAATGCATAGATGCTAAAGAGATATGTGAATTTGATCTTCTCCTGGTTCTTTGGGTGAAGGGAAATATGATAAATCCTAACTGACTATTTAGATAGCATAATAATTATTAGTTTGCTAACCACTCCAACACTTGATCCAAGAAGGTAACAAGAAAGTGATCTTTTTGTCTAGATTTGTTAATCTTATTATAGTCTACACATAGTTTCCAACCTATCATAGTGCATATGGGAATCACATCATTATTTTAAGATAGTATAACTATAGTTGCCCTGTTCATAGGAGAAACCTACATTTGACTCATACCAAAGTATCAGATAAGGGGTAGATGGCACCCATAGTCAATATCTTAATTGCATACTTATGTACCACTTTCTTCATGTTTGAATTTAGACATATTTGGTGCTCAGTGGAAGGCTTGAACTTATCAAATAGTGTGATTTTTCACATACATAGTGTTTGGTTGACCACCATGAGGTATGACAATAAGTATGCCAATGCATTTTGTCTTTTTATAGCTCAGTGAGAAGTCTCTCTTATTATTTCCATGTAAGACATGAACTAATTGTTACTAATACCACATAGTATTAATACAGAAATGTGTGCTTCAATCCTGCAGACAACTTCAACTCTGGATCCTTTATAGTCTTGTATTCATCTTGTACATAAATAATCATCTTTAACTATTCATACTCAAGTATGAAATCGCCCTTTACAACATATAAGTACAAAATAACATGTTATGTTTGTTCATCACCAATATTATATGCATGTGGTTGTATAAGTTTTGTTTCTAGAGGATCCTTCATGTAGTAAGTGTGTTTCTGTGACCTGGTGAATAGATTGATACAATCAAGAAAGTAAACCTTCCCCTGAATATACATACCCTGCATGCTATCAAAAGTCATGAACATTGGAGTCTTTTCCCATCGTAGTGTCAAAATATCAGTCTTGACAAAATGAAATTGTCATATTATCTCTAGGAATGGAATGTTGTATATAATAAAATCACAAGGGGTAAATAATTTCTCCATTTTTATGAGATTACCCTCAACAATGAATAGAGGAGATATCATGGAGGAATTTTCCAATGGAATTACCATAGTTTTTGGAACTAAGAACAGTGAGCCCTAATTTCTTGTTTTATAAGTTATGAGGTGTGATAGAAATGTAGGATCCTAGGTGTAAAGACCTCTTTAACATTGTGGAGTCACCAATGTAATAGGAAATGACAAAGTTTTCCTGATCTCTGACTCTGTGTAGCATCTTGTCTTCAACTATATCAACTTATGTGCAGACTAGTTTCACCATATCATATTCATGTGTAGTGTATTTTCATGTATGCATACTCTTCAAGAATTTATGCCATGATGACATCTCACTCAGTATATCCAAGAACGAAAATTTTGACATGTATCTTCTTTAGTGCATCTTGGATTTTCTCAAATATCTATTTAAGACGCTCTATGCAAGACGGTATGGAAATGAAACTCTACTTAGTTGTCTATTCTTGTACATGACATGCCACTCCCAAATAGATCACATCTCCTTATATCACAACCCTATACAGTTTCTATTAGGATGACCTCAAGTACAACCATCAATCATAATGACTAGTGATTCCTCCTCTAGTTGGTCTCTATAAATAAAATCAACCTTAGGTGTGCCCTAACGGCCTTAAGATGCTCCAGACACTTGGGTTTGTTCTTTGTCTCTCCTACAAGTGCACCTATTGAATGATTACTGAAGGGAATGACCCCCTGCTGCCCATTGGGTGTGGCATCTATGTTGCAATTTGTACCAACTATGTATCTAAGATTTTGTTCTGGGTTATGTAATTGATGAGGATACTATAATGATACATTGGTGAGTTTCAAGTCGTACTCAAGACATCCATCTATATCTCAATATATGTGTGTGATCCATAACTATTTCTATGTTTTTTTGGTCTACATTTGTATTCAGAATCATTGTTGTCCATTATTTTGGATGAAGTTCCCACGACGTTAACCATGCAATTTTTTTTACATGTGTGTTCTGGTTATGATGGAACATGGGGAGAACCCAATCTTGAATTGAATTGGAGTCCAAAATTTTCACCTATCCTATTCACCTACTAGGTTTTCATAATTAAAAAATAGGATAGTTCTCGACCCTATTTACAATTCCCTACCCTAGAATGGAGTTAAGTGAATTTACTTCCACTATGTTTCCATCATGTTGTTGTGATTGATCCATCGATATTGTCACATGTAAATGTGAGGTAGATACAGTTTGCCTCCATGTAACCTTCTCTTCCATAGACATGGAATAGATAAGCCACATGTTGGCGGATTGTCATGTCAGAGTAAATGAAGAAAATTTTCGTGGTCCCTAATTTAAGTGTCAAAAATTTAAAGGAGTTTTTTATGGAGTGGCCCTGATTTTTCTTGATACTAAAATTAGGGACCATGGAAAATTTTAGTGGCTCTTTTATATGCCAAATGTAGTGGCCCACAATTGAGTGTTGTAAAATAGGTTGATCCTCATTTATATTGATTTGCAACACTCTATTATGAGCTCAGCTAACTTATTAATGAATTTCATTTGATTTATATTCTTTACATATTAGGAAAAAAAAGCTCATCATTTGGATATGAAATTATTGTGAAACTCTAATTCCCCAATTAAGTTATGAGTTGATCAGCCAGCTGGTATAACCTATCTGCTAATTGTTTTTGCTACTTGCTATTCTAAGTGGGAACAATCATCTAGCCATCTAGATGGACCTTATATTGTATTAGATCTTATCAATGTGTAGATGATCATCTAGAAGTCATTTAGTTTCTCTTGGAGGTTCTTGTTTGACTTAAATCAATAGTCAAGAATGAGTAAGTTCTTCTAGCTGCATGGGGATGGATTGGGGGAAATGTAAGAGAGTTGTGGGGAAATTTAGAGATGTCAAAACCTCTTATTTATTATCTTCATGATATTTCAACCATAAACACGAGACTTAATTAAAACTTAAAAAAAAACTAAAATCATAAACAAAAAAGTGAAAACCTAAGTAAGATTCAACAATAACATGGAAAACTAGAAAGGATTTGTAGCTTAAATATGATCAGAAGACGTTTATCACAATGAAAACATCTTTGAATCTTAACCCACATATGATATGTCCATGGGTGATTGTGATAGTTATTTTAGTATGCTATGTTAACATTCTTTTTACCCATACTATATAACTTTCATGCTTTTATGAATATTGACATAGGATATTTAGGACTTAGCTAAATTTATAAAAAAAGTATATAGCTTAATGTTAACGAAGAAAATTATATAAATAATAAGTTAATTACCTTATAGATGAGAAAATACATGTCCAATTGTGTGGATTTAGTATAATGTATCAATATTTTAAAAGTGTGTAATATTATATCACTCAATGTGATAAGGATGTTTGAACACTTCCCTCAAAACATATCCAAAATATTCAATGTCTTAAAATATCTAAATTTTAACATTATGTCATAATTATATTCACTAAAATACTTTTGTATATGAACATATACCGATAAGAAACATAAGTAAAAATATATTGCATTATAATAGTTATCTTGATAATGTGAAAACATTAAAACTTACTATCTGTGTTGTAGTTTTTCCCTTACAATTTACTTTCATATTTATAACCAACTTCTACACAAACATATTACTACATCATATATATTTGTGGAAGGTTATTATCAATTTCATGATGATCGGCATGCATATATTGTGACAACTTGACTTTCAAGTAATTCCATGTGTTTTAAGTGTATGTACACCATAGGGGAAGTTATCGTCCTTATATTTTTTCATTTATGGTAATGTAGTGTGTGTATTAAAAATTAGATCTTAACTGCACTTGGGATTACACATGTCTGACTAAAATGTTGACCTAATAATTCAAAACACTTTGTTTCACAAACTAATTGCAAAAGGACATGAACCCTTTTTTACTACCCTTTTTGTCAAAATTGTGAATTTAGTGATGAATAACTTCTTTGGTTGAATTATAATTCATCTAAAAAGGGTTTGATGTGTGGATTTTATGGTGTAAAGGTGGTTTGAATTGAGATTAAAAAATTATACCTTCAAATAATAACCCACAATAGGTAACACAAATATTAAAAGCAAAGGTAAAAGAGATTACTCAATCCATAAGATGAAGGCAGACACTTTAGAGTGGTTCTAGCTCTCAAGGTCGTAGATCCACTACCTAGAGAGGTAAACTCTATGATTTTTAACCCTTCAGTACCACTTTGTATTCACATTACAAGAGATATACCAAGTGACCTATCTTTTTAGATCATGATTAACAAGCTTTCTTTTATAGGACAAGAAAGACAACAACCTTATAAGGGACTCACCTTCCCTTTCCTATGACCACCTTTATATCACCATCACTATCCAAGGAAGAGATTCAAGTCATCTTATTTTGTAGAGATAGCTTGGAAGAAGGATGAAGAGATTTACAAATAACAAGTAAGGCTCTCTCTCTCTTTGTCTAACAAGTATCGTGATTCACTCTAATGTTTGTACAAGCGATCAAGCTAGGAGTGAAAAGGGGTTCCAAAAGTACTTTCTCTCAACTATAGTATAGGAGCATAGAATGTAAGCTTGGTAACCTCCCATATAGTCCCTAATTATATTTGAGGGTGCCTACTATCTAGTAAACTTAGTTAATACGATTTCTAGCCATTTTTGGGGTATTGATGGGATGTCAATAGAAAGAGTTTCCACTTCTTGTCCCCCTCTAATGGCTATATTTCACTTCAAAAAAGTAACTAATATAATATTTCCAGAAAATTTAAGTGTTCAAAATCTTGGATGATGGCACTAATATACAAAAACCAATTAGATTCATTGACCAAGATTCAAGTTGGAAATCTTGGTTGATGTCCCCCACTAGACTTTTGGCTTTTTTCTCATCGGCCATGTTATACCAGGACAAACTCAGCCAATGGGCAAGTTTAAATAATCTAAGAACTAGTCCTCAGTTGAGTTGCATCAGGAAAATCCTATTCTACCCAGGTGTAGTTATAATATGTTCTAAATAAAATTGTTACATGCTTTATTAATTAAAATTCATGCAATCATTATAAATGATTTACATCAAAGTTCTATTGAGAAATTTATCTATTCTTCAAATTTGAACTTTGAGGATGTATGACTTCATTTTCTTGAATAGTGAGTTTGTAAATTTGATCGATTTTATTGTTTCTATAAATCATATATTATCTCAATAGTAATTACAAACATATATGAATGTAATGGTCAAGTCATCATCAACATATTGATAATGTAAGAAATGGAGTCAAGATTCTCCCCCTCTATGAAGATTGTAAACCTTCCTAGATGTATATAAGGAATAGTAATGAATTTTCACACCTTTGTAATTTGGGATTATTTTAATAATTTGAGTTTAAAAATCCCGCTCAATTAATTCTTACTTATCATGTTTTTTAGTCCTAAAAAAGACAACACAATATATGTAGAACAAATTTCCTTAAACACAAGTAAATTTCTGCATAAATTCCATTCATCCACAAACACTAATAAAGATATGCAATTGAAATTTAGTTCAATATGTCTATGTCTTCTCCCTCTTCGTAAAATCAAAAAGTGGGTGGATATGATCATGTTAATGGTCTTATCCTAGCAATCATGTCAAATAATATAGAAGTAGTTAGACAATATAAGGTGCAATTTCTAAAAGTCAAAATCAAAATAATCACATAATTTACCCAAACCCTATATAAATTTCATTGATATATAATTTTTAAATACAAGATATACAAGATATATTAAAAATGTTAAATAGAAATATCATATATTAAATGACATACAACAAAGTAGAGAAGAAAAAAATACATAGGCTAAAGATAGAAGTGTCCTATATAATACATAAGAAGGTCACAAAATACAATTTCTAGGATCATACAAAAACTAGACCTAATAATCCATGGAAGGATCATAGTCTTCATCATCTATTTCATCACAATTATTCACAATACAATATGGATAATCTTCAACATTCTTCACATGCTTTTTCGATTCGTCAATAGTATTACTAGAAGTGAACTATCCTCACCTTCATCATCTTCATCTTCTTCCTCTTCCCTAACAATATCATTGAAAACCATTTCCAAATCCTTAGAGAGTCGATCAGAGTTCCATCTCTTGTGAATATGACACCAATTTGGAATGGCATAGTCCAATATGTCTTGGGTCTGTATGGTAAGTAGGAGCAAATATCCACTCAATGTCAAAAGAGTTGTAGATGTGGTACCACCAATGAGAGACAAGGCCCTAGAATATGAGAACATAAATATGTGGAGAGGAGTGTCAGGGATCATCCATGTGTGGTAAAGAGTGGATATTACAATATCATCACATGAAGCAGAGGAGGTGTAGTGGGTAACATGGTAAAATTTATCATATGTATAAGTAGCATAGCTAGTGGAGGTGAAAAATTGGTAGTAGGGACCAATTTAGGTAGGGTATATTTAGGGGCATGAGAGTTTCATGTGACCCATAAGGTGGGAGATGTCTCCATGGAGGTTGATGGTGGCTTGGTGGAGGTAGTCAGTGACTTCCTTAAAATAAGCATTTTGATGCATCATGTATCCCACAAGTTGTTCATTAGACACGTTCAAGGAGTCATGACTATGGTGGAAGGGCATGGGTGGTGGTGGAGTAGACTGAGAGGGTAAAGGTGCATGCAAATAGGAAGAATTGGAGGGTGGAGGATGTGAATTCTCATTTTTTCAAGAAGGATTCTGATAGACGTCTCACTATTAATAGTCTCTATGGTTTGTGGTGTATTTCAATTTAGTGAAGAGGGAATTCTCAAAATGGTGCTTAGAGGACCACATATTAGGATACGATTGGGTGTTTCCATCTCATGGTTTTTTTCTCCAAGTTTAAGAAATCCATATGGTGTAGGACGTAGCGAGCCCACATCACCATAATTCCTTTTAAATGTAGTAAAATATCAAAGGAAAATTTTTATGATGCTTGTCTAATTTTCCTTGGTGTGGATATTGCAATTAACTATCAATGGTATGCTCATGGGTAATTGATCAAGGGTGGAGGAGGGGAAGGTAGATCTCTTTTTATAGGAATGACCAATATTATAAATAGCTAAATGAACATGATGTACTTTAAGAGCTATTATAGAGAGGTATACAATTTTTCATGGTGGATAAGTCAATGAAATTTTTATACTTAATATACCATTTGTTGATCTTATCAAGTCTATCAAAATAGTCAACTAGGATACACTTGGTGATTTGCAAATGAGTCTCAACAATCATGGAAGATAGAACTAATTTTGTCTTTTACGAGGGGGACGATTGATGAGAAATTTCCACATAAAAATGCATATAGTTCATCCTTGTCATTTTGCTACACCAAGAATTGTGGTAATTGGCCCTAATAAGGCATAGAGCATCCAGATGTTGGGTTCTAAATGACATGTACATCCCTAGGTTTTTCAAACCCATATATTCACATGCCTTATACATGAAAGGAGACCTATGAAGGAGCTCCTTATAGTGTTTCATAGATTGGGCATGCACTGAGGAGGATCCAACATAGGATATGGTGTAGGAGGGGGTAGGTGGGGATTAGTTGTGTGTTCCTCCTAGGGTCTATAGAGGAGTTGGATCTCTTTCCTATTTTTAGACCAAATACTATGGCGAGAGGGAAATAGATGGGAAAATATAGATAAGGGAAACATAGGTTTAGAGTTGGAGAGAGAATGGGGTGGATGGATGTTAGGAGGAGTGGGTTTAGGGTTGAGGAAGGATCAAGGTTGAGGAGGAAGCCAAAACTTGGGGGTAGATTGATATTGATCTAGTTGAAAGAGTTAAATTTAGTCAACAACCCTTATATATTCATTTCACACCATAGTGACATTGGATGAGTTATAGTGGAAGAAACTCAACTGATGGCAATGTCTATTATTTCTTGGATCATCCCATCTGGAAAATTTCACCAGGACAAATTGGATTGATTGACCTTGTTTTTTGAACTCATAAAGATCTTCAAATCTAGCTCTAGAGGAAATTGGAGCCTAAATATTCAATATAGGAATTCCTTTTGACTCATCATATGTCATTTTTGGCACAAAATTGATGAAAAACAAATAATCTAAACTTTGACCAAGCACCAGTACAAAGTGCATAAAACTTGACAATATGAGAACAGAAAGACATTCAAGATGTATTTAATGGATAATTTTAAAGGCATAAAAGATGTCTAGGTAGGGTACATGAAGGGTCATCAATGGAATTAATGAGATATTTGGATTTAATGAATTACAATTGCTCCCTAGATAGAGGCTTTGTGAAAATGTCCTCAAAATTATTTTGGTATCCATGTACGTGATAAAAATATTGTTCTTAGAAGTTTGGTACCAAAGAAAATAATGGAAAACATCTATTTTCTTAGCTCTATTGTGCAAGATATGATTGTAATACAAATTAGTCACACTAGTATTATCACAAAAGATAGCATGTTCATCAAATGATATACCAAACTTTTGGAGAATTTTCTTCTTTCAAGGGACTAGGTCACAACAATTACCAACATCTATGTATTCAACATTGATCATTTATAATGTCAATGTGCTTTTCTTCTTGGAGAAAACCAAGATACTAGGCACATACCTAGGAAGGAAGGAATTTCCACTTGTGCACTTCCTATCAGTCAAGCATATGACATATTCCACATCACTATAACTAATCAAAGTGAAGTCATTTGACTTGGCTTACCACAAATCAAAATTCAAAGTCTTCACTAGGTACCTAAAAATCATTTTCAAAATTATAATATGTGACTTTTTAAGGCTAGACTGAACACACAATCCTACACTAAATGTAATCTCTAGTCTAGAGGTAGTGAATTATAATAAACTTTCAATCATATCTCTGTGGAGTTTTTTATATATCTTTTCTCCTTCCTCATCCTTATCACACTTGGTAGTATTTGATACATGAGTATCTATTAGCTTGTAATTTTCTGTCCCAAAGAATTTGATGACTTCACTAATATACCTGACTTGTTTCATGAAGTTGTCTTTTAATCTACTTGATTTGTAAGAGGGTGAGTTCTCCCATCATACTCATCTAAAACTCACTCTACATGAGATAACTAAACTCTTGGCTAAGATCAAGATTAGTAGCACAAAAAATGATATCATCCATATATATTTGACAAAAAAGAAAGTAGGTAAAAGTATGGTTTAAAAAGAGAGTAGAATCATTTTTCCCATGTCATAGACTTCATCTACAAAGAACATCCTAAGTTTCTCATACCAAGCTCTAGGTTCTTTCTTGAGATCATACAGTTCTTTATGAATAGATTAACATGATTTGCTAACTTGTTGTTATTAAAGTTGGTAGGTAGTTCCAAAAAGATTTCCTCCTCTATTAATTTTTCCACTAAAATTGCTCTTTTAACATCCATTTGATGAAGAATATAATTCTTATCTCTGGTGAAGGTAAGTAGCATGTGAATAGATTCAAGATTATCTACCAATGCATAAGTTTAATTAAACTATACCTTCTTGTTGATTTTAAGTTCATGACACTAACCTTGCCTTGTTTCTCACTACCTTTCATATTCAAAAAGTTTTTGGAGGTAGACCCACTTGGTGCCAATGATCTTCCTATCTTTCGATGTTGGTATAAGTGTCTACACTTTGTTCTTTAAATTGTTCTATATCCTCTTGCATAGATAGGATATAATCATCACCTCAAAGGAATTATTTTGTATATTTGGCTCAATTTGTGAAATCAATGCGCTATTATCTTTATCCAAGAAAACCTTACTCTTTAGAAGGGTCACCAATGACAATATGTTTTTATTCTTTACTTGCAAATAAAGGAATTTGATCATTCTTCTCTCATCTTTAGAGCCTTCTTCTTATGCTTCTTGAACAACCTTCTTTTGATGTTCATTGTTGGTGATGTCTAGTTATTTAAATTTTGGAATCACCTAACCTAGAACACCATTGAAATCAATATGATTGGAAATAGTAGGGTTGGTCTAGTAAATCTCACATTTATGGTTTCTTCTACTCTAGCGAGCTTGTTATACAGACACAAAAAGCTTTACTAGAGAGGCAATAACCAAGAAAGGTATCTCTATAAATTTTAGAATTAGATTTATCACAACTACGTTTGGTATTAAGCACAAAGTAGGGGTATCCAAATATACAAAAGAAGTAAAATGAGGGGATTCTACCATGCCATAACTCATAGGGGGTTTTCTTCGAAATCAAATGCATGCAAACCAAATTTTTCATAAAGCACATGGTGTCAATGTCTTTGGCCCAATATGTTTTTAGTGCATCATACTCAAAAAGCATGATCACTTCCATATCTTGAAAAGATGTGTTCTTCCTCTCTACAAGTAGATTTCTTTGAGGTGTCGAGGGGAGAAAAATTTTATGCGCATAATTTGAATCATCAAAAAAAGATTCAAAAAAATGTTTTTAAAACTCTCAAACATGGTCACCAAGAATGGAAAGGATGTGGATATAAGCTTCTTCTCAACTCATTTGCAAAAAGATATGAAAGTCATAAGTGCATCAGTTTGGGAGCAAGAAAGAAAATCTAAGTAAATCTCTAAAAAAAATCAAGAATCACAAGAAAATATTTACTTCCTCTAATTATATGTGTGTGCATAGATCCAAATAGATGATTGTGAAGAAGTTCAAGAGCCTCTTAGTAACAAGAACTCTCTTATATTTTAAAGAGGATTTAGTTGGTAAGGTTGTGATACTTCATAGTTTTCATAGTACTATTTAGACGCAATTTAACTAAGTCCTCTTTGGTCAACATTTGATGCATATTTCCATGATATTCTAAATAGATATATCATTCTTATCAATTGCCAAGAATCTATCATGAATTTTCTTAATAGATAATAACAATAATACACAAATTACCATTCCCAGTTCCCATATATAACATTATAAGTGAAGAAATCTAGCAATAGACATTCAAGAGAAATAAATACAATAATCGAACCACTATCAAAAAGTTGGATAACACTAAGACATTCAAGATATTTAAATACAATAACAAAACCACTATCAAAAAATTGGATAACTCTAATAACAGTGATTTAGGCCATCCCCAAAAAGTGCATTCATGATACACAGTGAATCACCTAGATCGCCCTCACTTATGACTTCACCCTTTTTCTTGTCCCTAATTGTTATCAAACCACCTTTCTACTTATTTGGTGGGTAGAAGTGGCTTTTGACTCTCTTCATGTGCTGTAAGTAGCCACTATCTATAATTCATTTATCTTTCTCTTAAAACATAAGAAAGGTCGGTGCCCATATAAACTTTGGGGTCCAAGGTTATCTTGGAAACCCAAACCTTGTTGTTCTTGGTTCCGTACTTCTTGAATGGACAATAAGTAAAGTAATGGTCAAATGTCATACAAAAAGTGCAAATAATCCTAGCATCAGAACCTAATGATTATTAATGAAAATTAGGATGTCTTTTGTCTTTCCCTTGGCTTCCATCATATCCAATATCATTGCTACCAATTTATTGGTAGAATTATGAAGTATTTCATCAAGGTTCTTCCTATCCTTCAGGAACTTTTGCAAAGAAGATATGAACAATTCATTATCCCGGGTAAGAGATGAGATAGTATGTGTAATCCTAGAAATGTCATCATGAGCATGCAATATATCATTTCAATATATAAATCTTCATTAATATAAGAATCCTTATAAATCGTGTACTATCAAACTCATTTTGTATATGAGGAAGCAAAGTTTTAGACTCTAAACACTAATCTCGACAACTGACTTAGTATTTTTAGATTTACAGGTATTACTTGACCAAGATAAATATTGTTCTCTATCTCAACACTACAATACTCTTCTAATTTAATATTGATTTCATTGATCTAATCTAAACTTTCAAGAAAAAAAATTAATTATCATGTCCATTCTCAATAGTTTTCTCACACAAGTCATCAACAATTTTATAAAGTTTGTTTTTCTTAGCCTTACATGTACCATGAGAGGAATGGGTGTAATTAGAAACATAAATTAAAATTTTTGAGATAGTTCATGAAGATTTACTTCACTTACCTCATCAGGAGTGTTTTTCATGAGATAAATATTACATTCATCTTCCTCAATGAGCTCTAATTTTTTGGAACTTGAGAAGAGGAATCCCAAGTAGCATTGTGGGATCTTACTTGTCCTTCTTTACTTTTCTCTTGTACTTGTCATATTTATTGTACCTTTGTTCTCCCATATTATGGACTGTGGTTATTATGGTGATTCATAATCTTTGGGCATTGATTCTTTAAGTTCCCTTTTGTCCACACTCATAGCGTCATACAAGTGGTATCATAGTAAGGTATTCTTCAAGAAACTTCTCCTAATAAGACAACATGGGTGATACTATTCTTAGGTCACTCATCCTTGAGGAGGCTTCTCCACCCTTCCTACAATCTTTGATGGATGCAACAATCAATTTTGGAAGAGGTGGATGCAACTCTACATTCAAGGCTTGAATTTTGAGATACAAAATATTGTGGCTCTTACCTACACAACCTAGATCAGAGAGATGATAAAATGGAATGAAGAAACCATGAAGAAGGAACAACTCATTGCTAAAAGTATAACATCATTACTCCAACCTCTCTCCCTTCAAATTTAACAAGATTTCCAATTGTGAGATGGAGGAAGAAATATACAATAAACTCTCCATAATTCATTAAGGTACGAAGAAAGTGAAAGATTCAAAGATCAACATGCCCTTCTAGATGAATATGTTCATAGCTGTAATGTACTCAAGGCTCTCCACTCTAATCATTGTAATTGCAACTTTTAGAAGACACATCGAGTCTAGAGATCAATTCATCAAGATCTTCCACTCTCTTCTTTTTCCATTGTAAAAAATATTGTGATAGACATAGAGTTGTTCAATAACCTCTCAAAGATTCTTTTGGAAAACCTCAAGGCTACCTTTAAATGTACAAAGCAAGAATAAATTCAAGGGATGAATAAGAGAAGGAGGAGTCCTTCAAGAAAAATTAAGATGTTTCATGCAAGGAATACGAGTCTTCATCAAGTGAGTACTACTCCCCAAGTGAGTATAAATCTATCTACACATAATGAAATTCATTCAATGGCAAGCCTAACTCTTCCTCTTAGGATACATGGACTCAAGAGGGGGTAAATTGAGCTATGAAAACTTAAATTGAACTTGTTAGACCATCTTATTATATTTTGAGAATAAGCAATACAAATACTAGAAGCAAGAGAGAGAGAGAGATTGATCAATCAAGATGAGGGGAAGTAGTTTGGATTTCTTTTGACTCTCAGGTTGTAGCCCAAGTACTTAGAGAATTCAACATGGGGATTTCAAAACCTTAGGTACCACCGTGTACTCATTTCACAAGAGCTACACCAAGAATATATCTTTTTATGTCAAGAGTAACTAGATCCCCTTTTCCAAGACAAAGGATACAACAACCTTATAAGGGAATTACCTTCCCTTACCTAGGTTCTCCTTCCTTAGCCAATAAATAGCTTCAAATCATCTTCTTCTTATAGAGAGAAATTGGTAGTATGGAGATCTTTTCAAATGACAATTAGAGCCAACTCTTCTACTAGTATCCCAATTCACTCTAATGGTTGTATAAAGGAATCAATCTCAAGGAGTTATTAGGGGCTCTAGAGGCACTTCCTCTCAGCTATAGCGTTTGATCAAATACGATAATCTTGGGAAGCTTCCATGTATGCCTTTATTTATAGTTGAGGGTGCCTAGTAGCTGTTAGACCTTGTTAATACATTTTCTAGACACTTGTGGAGGATGATGAGACATTCAAATGGTAAATTTCCACTTTTTATTCCCCAATAACATCTATTTTCAATTCACAAAGATTGATGATTATATTATCTTTGGACTAGTTTAGTGTGCCAAATATCAGGCGATGGCACTACTAAACAAAAACTAGTTCAGTCAGTCGACCGATTTCAACTTGAAATCTCAATCAATGGCCCACATTGCACTTTTGGTCTTTTCCTCATCATAAGAATTACCCTAGGACAAACTCAGTTGATGGGAAACTTTCAATAATCCAAGAAATAGCCATCGACCAAGTAAAACCAAGACAAAATCATTTGATGACACTTGCTAATTTGGAAAACCCAAATATACTCAAGTGCAATTAGAACATGTTTTAATTGGTACATGCTAGACATAAATTACAAGTCATAGAATCATTATGAATGGTTTGCATCATATTCTGTAGAGAGTTAGATATATTCTGCAAATTTTATGTTTGATCTTTTATGGCTTGATTTTCTCCAATCTAGGATTTGCAAATTTGACCAACTGGAGTGTGTATATCAATCTAAAATGATCTCAACAGTAATGCTAGACATAAAAGAATAAATGATGAAGTCATCATAAAAATATGGGCAACGTAAATGATGGATTTAACATGGAACTCTACAATTATACCATATAAGTGTAAAGGCTTAACATGTAGCTTAGACTCACTCATTGAGAACTACTTTAACCAACCATGAACTAGGAAACATTACAACTCGGACCCAATGTTTGTTCACATCTAAATTGATTTCTTTCTAAATTGTTACATATAAGAAAAGGGGCTAACTTTTCATTGAGTGTTTTACATTGCAAGGAGCAAGCTCAATCCATCTACACTTTAATGGAACCCCAGCTTGAAATGTTTTCTGGCCTCAACTTAATTTTGAAATTGCTAAATGCACAATATAGGCATTTCCATCATGATCCTATATCTCTCTTATGATCATATGTAAGTCAAACTTTTTCACTTTTTGGACATGCCAAACTCTAATGTAAATGAAGCAAATATTCTGCATTTGTGTTACTAATATGTTTGTTGAGTGTTTTAGGTGACCAATGAACACACAAAAGAAAGAAGTTTTTTTTTGATATTTTATGTAAAATGTTTAGATGCATTTTAATCAAGTTGTACCTACACGTATAACTTATACATGTGAAATTTAAAATATATATAGGTATCATCTAAGAACATGTGATGAATAGACAAAAACCATCCTGAACCCAATTTTATACTTGTAGCCACCCATTAGGAAAGGTAGGTCATCATGTAAAATTCATTTTAGTGTTTCCCAAAATCAAGGACTTTGTGGAATAAATAGACATTCATTCGAATTATACTTCAAAGGGAAAGCATGTTGGTCAAAATTTAGTTAAATGGTGAGATATCATTTCGACCAAAGGAGGTGAAGTAGTGTTTTAATCAAATTGGATTTCAACTGACACACTTCTCTGTCAAATTAAAATTCAATCGACATGTAGTCTATAATTAATTCAGTTTGTGTGCAGTTGGCTACTCTTTCACCAAATGTCATACAATATCTAGTTTGGAATTATATTGGTCTAAACTTTCATTGGTCATCTAGACTATTTCTAAGTCTTTTATACATAGGGTTCCCATATTGACACCCATTGAACAATCAAGAAATCCATATGTTTGCCATGAAACTAATTTTAGAATTATAGTTTGCCTTTGCCCGTTACTTTCAAGCTAAACTAAGCCAAAACTAGCTTAGGTTTCCTACTCCACCTCATATACCCTTTTCTAAAACAAAGTAAGTGGTTTATCACTTGTTCATCAGTTCTCATGTTATAATCTATTTAGAGTTCTAATTTTCATTTCTTCCATCTTTTTTTCATTTTGTTTTAGAGATTTAGAGCTATTTCTTGAGAGAAAGATACATATAAACAACTATGGAGCTACTTTTTATTTTTTGTGGGAAGGTTGCTTCCAGAATAGAAAGGGGGACATTGTAATCTTCTTCATGAGTGATCTTTTGGCATTGATAAAGAAGGTGATAGTTCTTATAGAGATAAAAAAAGGAGGTTGGTCTTGATCCACAAAAGACACTAGTAACTGTAATTTGTATCAATATAGAAGAAAAAAATATAATAGTTTAGGTAGATTAACCATTGTAGACAATTGTAGATAGTGGAGTATAGAGTTTCATAGTGAATTCGCTATACATATTTGTGTACCTTTTGATTTTCCTTTGTTGGTTGCTTTCTTATCTGCATAAATCAAATTTTGTCTCTATTCATTCCCACCTCTGTGTTTTAAATTGGATAAATCAGTTTTTATATCTATTCACTCCTCCTCTATATCTTTCAACTTGTATTGAAGAAGGACTTTAGGGTCTCAAATGAGTTTTGAAAAATGTATAAAAACCTCTCAATCGGCTCAACCTTGAGGGAGTGAACATCCACCTCCCAACTATCTTTAAAAAGTACAATGAATTTTTTTGGAAAGAAGCATGTAGTTCTTCTTTCAAAGGATCAAATTTGATTTTAGGAAGATGATCAATAAAACATATGTACCTTCAAATATGAAGCTTGAGACATGGCATGCAAATACAGTTAGAAGTGTCTCTATTAATGCTAAGTTTGTTACTACTTTATATGCATTCCTCTTTCCATTGAATTTAATACAATTGACTCATAAAATACCTATGACGTTTGGAGGAATTTAAACTACTCATTAAGGAATCAAGCAAGTTAGACATTATAAAACTTAACTACTTTGTCATTAACTAGAGTTTTTTATCATGGAGAAAAATGAATCCGTCTATAGGTTGCACCCTAAGTCACTTTAATGGTTGATAATTAAGATATTTGGGGAAGACTATTGAGGATAAGTATCAAGTTAGTAAAATATTCTACTTTGTAAACCCTAGGTATGAAAAGAAAGTTACTATTATACAAGATTTGTATGATCTATGTATTTTGTAAGTTGAAGCACTTATGGGGAACTTTAAGACTTACAAAGTGAAGCTCCAAATAAAGAGATTTGAAATGAGTAAGAATTTCATTCTTAGATATAATTCTTGTCAGTTTAAAATAAGGACTTCAAAATCATCATCCTCTTCTTCAAGTGCTAAATCAAATAGTGAGGAAGAAAAAAGCTCAAAAGGTAAGAATAACATTTATTATTCTACAAGGTAGTATTGATCTTCTTATAGTAGATCTGTTCTTGTAAAAAAAATGGACATTGGAAGGAGGAATGATTAAAACTCAAGAGCGTGAACAAGAAAAAGGCTTACCATGCATCTTGGGATTCCTCTTCAAATCCTAGGTCAGTTGAGGATGAAGAATCTTGTCATCATGTTGTTATGTGACTCATTTTCAAACATAATGAAGATAATGGAAAATAGGGAGATGAAGCACAACATCCACATGATGATGATAGTGTGATATTACTTTCAATTTATTCTAAAGGTGAGATCCTTTAAAGTGTATAATAATTTTTTAAAGGGATAAAATATAATTAAAAATAAATTGGTTATTAATGAAGATTTCTTAAATTATGAACTTAATTATCTTAATGATAATTATTCTATTGAAAGGAAAAGAATTGTTGAGGGAGTGGTAGCTCTATGGTAAAGGCATGTGTTCCCAAGAGTAGGGACCCGGGTTTGAAACCTCTCAGTGGCGTGCTTCAGCCAACCTTAGCCCGTCATGTAGTTCGGCCTCTGCGTTATTTAACACCCCCCCGCATTGTGTGGGTAGGTGAGGGGGTGCCATGGGTTTACATTGTCAGGATGGATCTCAATCATGGATCACCTTCGGGGGTGGTTCCCACATATCCAAAAAATAGAATTCATGATCTTTTTACTCATAATACTTCTTTGCAAACTTAAATATCCATTCTTGTATAATTGTTAAGTGATATGGAGAAACAACCTATTTTATGCTCTCACAATGATCATCATGTTATTTCTCAAGAAAATGATGATTTGAATGAGAAATATACATCTAATAATATCTTACTAGTATTAGAAAATGATTCATCCCTACCACTAAAGACTCTTTGGATATTTCTAAGGAAAATGAAAAACTAAAGAGCTCTTTAGATATTTGAGTAGTAGAGATATGTTGAACATATTTTTCATTATCAAAATGCACATTTTGTTATTAGTGGTCTTGGTTATGATACTAGTAATGATAATCACTATAGGAATAAGAATGGACCTACACTTGTGAAGTCTAATCTAGTAAGCCTTCTTCTATTGCACATATTACATGCTACAATTGTGGAAGATTCAATCAATATGCCTTCTCTTGCCTTCATGAGAGATATTTTAACATTTAGGTTCTTAGAACCTCATGATAGTTGATATGGTGTGTAATCATGAGATTAGTTAGACATCTTCATGGTATGGTTGTGTTTTCTTCCAGATTATATGTTTTCAGTTGGTATATTTTGTCTTTTTATTTAAGAATCTAATTCTTGTTTTCTTCCAATAGACCACCTCTCTATCAATATGTAGCTTTATTGAGGGGAAATTCAATGGATTAGAACTCAATTGAAATGTTGCTTGTTAGTTTTTATTATGTAATTTTTAAGTAAATGCTTAAACTTGTCTTGCTTCATGTTTAACTTTTATCTTTTGGGTTTGAAATGATTTATAAAGCATGTTGCAAGTGTGTATATAATTTCTCATTTGTTATCACTGAGTGAAGTTATTATGTTGATTATGAAACCGGGGGGCTTAACCTAAGATAACGTTTTTTTGTTTGTTTTAATTCTGCTTCTTATGACATCTCTATGACATCAGTAGACTTAATACTACTTACCTTTGGCTCAAAGTGTCTTTCTTATTCCTTTTTTATCAAAGGGATCTCTTTATCATAAAGGATTTAACATTATTTTCATTATTTTTGGGACATCTTACACTTTTTGCCTTTATCAATTTGTGGTTTTTTTTATTAGGTGTTGTTATTTCAATTGATATATATGTTTGTATGTGTTCTCCATATCCATATGAATATCTTGTTATTTCAATTGTTAAGGAGGTGGTCTACTTTGCTTATCAAATGTTTTAAGTGATCAATGGACTTAAACAAGATCTAATAAAGTTACTTATACAATATTCTATGTGTTCGGATGCTTGTAAATCAGGTTGTACCTAGAATGATAACTTGCACATGTGCAAGTGTACAACTTGATAGATATCATGTAAGGACAAGTAATCACATCCAAAAGCATCCTACATTTGGATTTATACTTGTATGCACTCACTAAAATAGGTAGGCTTTATTGGCAAGATCATTTCATTCATCTTCTAAATTAAGGACTTCATGGGACATAATGATCTTTAGTCAAATTATAGTTCAACTAGAAAGTGATGTTAGTCAAACTTGATTTGTCCAAGACATAGTTTTCATACCAATGAAGGATAAGTAATGTCTTGGTTAAGTTGTATTTCGACCAAGATGCTTCCCGGTTGAATCACTTCACTTGAAGTTAGCCATTTTTATCACCAACCACAATGACTAGTTTAGCACTCAACTCATACTAAGAGTTTTCAATATTCATCTGTGACTATTCCTAAGTATTTTCTATATATAGAACTTACATATAGACACCCATAGAACACTTAAGAAATCCATTTGTTTGCTATCAAACTGAGTTTAGAATTATATTTGATCATTCATAACTACTTCCAAGATAACCAAAGCCTAGTCTAGCTTATATATCATCTATGCCACATATATTTGTTCCTCAATCCATATGGAGTTGGTCATCACTTGTTCATTATTGCTTAAATTATATTTTTTAGAGATTTTATATTGTCCTTTCTCCCTTCATGTTCTCTATTTGATTCAGATCTTTAGGTACTTCTTGATACAAGGTTGTATCCTAGGAGCGTTAGAGCTACTTCTTGCAAAAAATGATGCTTATGGAGGAGAAAGCAAAATATGTAATCTTCTTTAAGGGTTGTCTTTAGGCATCCCATAAAGATGGAAATATTTATCCTTGATATGAAAAAAAAGTTGGTCATGATTTATAAAAGTCAAAGATAATTATAATTTTCTATAAAAAAAGATAAATAAAAGTAGATTTTGAGAAACCTTGATCAGAAACTAGTAGGTAGTTCATATTGAAACCACTGTGCATATTTGTGCATATTGGGTCTTCTTCGATTTCTTGTTTATCATATTCCACTATAGATCTTCTTTATGTAAGCTAAATTAACTACTTTGTGTTTGAAATTGTATAGTGTTTAGATCTATCCACCCACATATAGAGCTTTCATAATCAATCTATAATGTTAATATAACATCTATCAGGTGTTCCAAAAAGATCCTAATGCATTCAATATAAGAACATATAGTAGTTTTATTTAACACACATGATACCAGTCCAAAATCTAAAAAGTAAAAAAATACCCTACAATGAGAATCCTCACCATCAAGCTTGACTTGCATGCATTTTTTTAGATCGAGCAATTTGATTGGTGCTTCATGCTTCCACATTGATCTCATTTTATAGGCATTGTGTAAAAAAAATGAGAATTTTGTACAATTCTTGATGGTCTCTCCAACTGAAACATCAAGTTATTCTTCACCACTAGCGCTTCTACGCTAGTACAGTACCTCTGACCACTTCTTCCTCCGCCGAGCCCTTTAACCAGCGTTCCCATACTAGTACAGTATGTATGCTTTTCAACACTCGTCTTCTTCTCCCTCACCTCTCTAGTGACATCTTTCCATGTGGCCACGCTCTTCTGCACCATCTTCTGGGCTCCGTCGTACCATCTACCGCGCTTCGTCGTCCCCTCTTCCTGTCGTGGATAACCTTGCCTTAGCGGGCCACCATGCACATCCCAGCCTGAGCGAGAAGGTTCGTGGAGGTCATAGAGAGGAGTGGAGCATTGCTGAGAGTGGAGCATTGTGGAGAAGGTTAGTGGAGGTTAGCGACGCAGCACAGGAGGGAGGCCTTTGTTTACCCCCGATCAAACTTACAGTACTTTGATTTTTCAATCTAAATCTACTCTCCAGTTTCCCCCGAATGTTATATTTTTGTCAAAGTCCCTATTAACAACACTTACAAGAGTCCAGGTCATCCATAATAAATTATTGTACTTTTAAACTGAGATCAGTAACATTTTTTTCAGTCATGTTATAGTTTTGGCATCTGCTCCATGTTAGATACACTTGCAGAAGTACAACACTTCGAAGATATTTGCCAAAGTACAGTATTTTTGTTTATGTTGTGAGGTGTTTTGGTTGCTTTGGTTTCGTTTATGATAATTACAAAAGTACAATAATTGGTGAAGTGTTTTGGTTTCTTTAGTTATATGTAGGTAGTATACATTCTGATTTTTGTGAAATTTATAAATATATCTCGTTGGGGGAAGATAGATACAATGTTGGAATACAATACCGTGTGCATTCTTTTGACATTGAAAATATGTAGTATTCACTCCATATTTTAATTGTGGGTATTGTACGAGTGGATTATATAGAGTATTTGTGGATAATATAATATGTTAAATGAGTGGGTAATGTATGTATGGTTAATTTTTGGATTTAATGAGTGGGTATTGTAGAGTATATATTGGACAATTAAATATGATTTAAGTTTTACATTAAATTTTGGATCTTCTTGTTGTGAGTTGTGTAATTTTACCTAGTATTGTACGTCACTGAATCTAGGTACTGTACATACATATTGATATTAGATATGTATGATGTAAGATATATAATCTGGCATAATGATTTGTGTCCTTATATGTACATACTGTATGTATGATGTAATTTTGTATTTTCTTGTTGTATCCATGTACGCACGGTTAAATTGAATCTTACGTATGAGGTGATTTTAATTTGTTTTGGTTGATTTAGTTGTGAGTACGTAATGTACTATCTGTTTTTTGTGGGACTTATAAATAAATAACATACAGAGTACAATAGTGTACATTCTTTCAATGTTTCAATTGTGGAGTATATGTTGGATAAAGTAAGCTTATATTTGTATAAAGAATCTTTCTAATCTTTTAGGTGTTGACTTGACTTGACATAAGCAAATACTATTCTTCTAAAAAACTTATCACTCGGTTCTTTGGTAGAGCGTGTTGTTATAACGTCAAAGTCACATTTGTCGGCATAATTGGTATGAAAATCTCTAGCTTCCGGTATAGAATCAAATGACAATTCAATTTCTGGCTTTAAAGAAATCTCTATGTGATGCGGAAAAAGTGAGAATCATCTTCATTAGGGCTTAAATTAATTTTTATTAGTAAAAAAATCAGAAAATACGCATAACAAATGAACTACTATTATGTAAACAAGTATTGTGCGCATTGATGATTATCATAACCTCCAGGTCATCGGAAACAATAACTTGAACTGGGGTGATAACTTCATTCGGTATATAAGAAGAATTGTTGCAGTTTCTCAAAATCCATCTAGATAGAACGATGTCTTAATATTACCTAGTATTGTAGGTCACTGAGTCTGGGTATTGTACGTATGTTATGACATAATACCGTCAGACATGACATGTACGTACTGTACGTATGAAGTAGTTGTGGTGAATTTAACGAGTGAGTATTGTACATATGGCTAAAACTTTGACTGGCTTGAAGTGAGTTTTGTAATTTTACCTAGTAATGTATGTCACTAAGTATGGGTATTGTACGTACAAAATGATATTGGATATGTATGGTGTAACGTATAATCTGACTTAATGATTTGTGTCATTATATGTTCGTACTGTATGTATGAGGTAAATTGGCTTAATTTGGATATTATATGTATTGTACGTATAAGGTCATTATATGTACATATTGTACGTACGGTTAAATTGTACATCTAATTGATGTGTGTGGTTGATAATTTGGCTTAGTATTGTACGTCATTGAAAATGGGTATTGCACCTGTGAAGTAATGTTGGTTATGTATAATGTAAGATATGTAATCTAGCTTAATGCTTTGCGTCATTATATATATATGTATTATATGTGTGAGGTAACTATGAATCTTTGCGATGTGTGTTGTTGTTGTACCATCTAAAGAATCACTAACGTAATGCTAGTGGTAGATGTTAGCATAATTATATAATTTAAGGCTAGTGTTGTGTTGATTGTAGAAAACTACGTTATCAGATATTGAGGTTAGTGTTGTGTTGATTCTAGTATTTAATGTGATTATCTGGAAAAAAAAATGCTACAACATTTAACTATTCACGAATAAAGTGAAAAAAAATCTAATTAGATGGAGAACGATTAGTCAATCTGACAACTGTGAATTAGTCTAGAAAATGATGTCATTAATGCATCTACAATGACAACAAGCGAGAGCATTGTAATAAAATTAAACTCAAAGTTGTAATTATTAAACGTACAGTACGCGCTCGTCTAGAAGGAATTACAGAAAAGGGGAAGAATACTGGGAGTGGGACACCGGTTCTTTAATATCTGAGATTTAAAAAAAATGGAGGGAATGATTAGAGGGAATTTTAAAAATGTCTGATTTTTTATTTTGTGGGTTTGTATGATATTTGCATGGGATATCATACAGAATCTCTACTGCAATGGGTGGATATCTCACTTGTCGTGGATGATATATGATGTGAGTGGATTTTTGTCTTTTTTTCAGGTGGGCGCGCGAGTGGCCAGCCAGTTATAGCTAGATTTTTTTCCAAAAGTAGGAGCCCCCTCATCTGGACGAAAGGGGATTTTTAGCGATCCTCCCCCCTTCTAAATTGTAGTCAGAATTTCTATTTTCTTCCACAAAACGTCAAGACGCAAATCCTCTACCAATCTCTTAGGATTCGATTGGGTGGGTACTTACTGATATTCTACTAAACTTAAAGGTAACCGCACATTTTTACTGTAGTTATCAGCAATGGATGAATACATGCTAAGCCGTGTGGCTAAAATGGGGACGGAAAGGGAAGGTGCCATTTTGGTGACTTTCTGAGTTCAGTCAGGTATCATTTGGCCGATGAAATCTAAAATTCTGATAGTCATAATATAAAACGTACATCCGTATCAGTCATGCATGGACCGGATGCAGTGAATTGGTTAATAGGACAAGTATGTACAGCTGAAACACACGTGGTGGTTTCCAGTTCTGTTAAAACCTGCCAGCTTCTGTATTCCACATATCTGTTATGATAAATGGTAGATCAGGTTAATTTGTAGATGTATTCTTGTGCTGGAGGTTATGCGTTCGACTCTTAATTTAGACAAAATATATTTTTTCGCAACACATACAGAATACTTGTAACATCCCACTTTTAAATTAAATAAGATAAGAGCTTTAATAACAAATTTTCACTAATAAATTTCAAAATCTCGGACCTTATTGTAATTTATCCAAATAATCGATACTTCATCTGGAATAAGATATGAAGAGAGAAAAGGAAATACATTTGTTCTTTCCCTTCTTTATACATTACTGAATTCAAGGAATATAAAGAAACAACTTCCATCCTCTCTCTCTCTTCTCTAAAAATACAATACACACGCAATAGAGAAAACCCTAACTAATATATCATTGGTTTATAAATAGGTTTAAAGTTGGACTCATTTCATCACAAATTGATTAGGAAACCCTTTTCACTAAACTAAAGTGTTCTTTTTTCACTTAGCATGTACTTTAAGGTGACCCTTCATAATTGATAGTCAAATTAGAAAATTAATAATCCGAGTTTGAGGTAGACCCTAAAATTTTGTCATGGTCAAAATCTGTGGTTGTTTTGACATCTTTTGACCCTTATAACGATATTAGGAAACTTTTAAATAGTTAAACATAATTTATTGATCAATGTGACATAGATAACCTGAGCCTCACATCAGACCTCAAACCCACCCTCTTCTCATCATCTTGGGTGCAGCAATCCCAAACCAAACAGGAATTAGTGCCTACACACTCCCGATGAGCCACAAACTCTCTGCCCCAAGTTTCCTCAACTTCTTGCGATCGTCAAGGCAACCTGGCCCTCATGTATAAATATAACCCTAACCCTATGAGAACTCAGGTGATAGCACCTCCAGAATCATGGTCGTTTTTCCCCGTAGAGGGTCTTTGCCTCCTGACTTCACATGGAAGCACAATGGCAAGCTTGGTTGGAAGCGAGGATTGAAGTTTCTCCTTCCATCATGGTTCCTGGAGCCCAAAGTTCGGAGGAAGGCGGTGGCAGGTCTTCCAGCAAGTTGCGACCAAGGCACTCAGTTTTGGGAAGCACATAATAGTCTATGGGAGGGTTGCGGAGCTCCTCCATCTCTGTCACAACCTGGCGTATCTGTAGAAACCCTCGCCCTCCTGCGCAGCTGTAGATGCTCGACCCCGCCACCCCCGTCTTGGCTGAGGCCCTGGAGGTTCCAGCGATGTCAACGGAGGACCAGCAACCTTGTGTGGCTCGTTGTCACCCTCACACGCAGGATCCCCCCCGGACAACTCACGCAAGCGTGAGATCGGGCAGATCGCGGGGTTAGAAGGCGAGTACAGGTGGAAGGGCCAAAAGACCCTCGCGTGAGTGGGGACTTCTTCCTCGGGGAAGGGGTAGTTAGGTCATTGCGACCTTTCTTAGAGCGTCTGTCATCATGGGACATGGTGATGATAAGGCTACAGGCTATTGGCTAGGCTAGAGCCGCGTGGAAAAGACTTACGGTCCAAGTGCGCTGACTTGGCAGTCCCTCATTGGCCCGAGTAAGTTGTTTTTACAAATAATGTAGTAATTAAACCGTAGGTCGGATTATAACAAAACTATATATCAATTTGATCAGACAAATGCAAGGAATGTAATAAAATAGTTTCAAGAGCTATATCTGATTTTAAATTGAATAGTACCTAATGTTACCAACTTTAATGTGTTAGATGTATAAGAATCCTATTTTATTAGTTTTAATGATCATGATATGTTTAAATGATCCTAATATTCAAAGTCTAACAGATAAAAATATCATCTTGAATCTAATTCAATATTAATAATTCATAGGCTATCAAAAATTACAGTTGTAGGTGATAATCAGAATACAAATTGATATATTGAATGGTGATAATCAGAATACAAATTGATATATTGAATGTTATGAACAGGGTGTTTATGATTTTCAAACCCCAAGGGCATGATTAAGGTTTATTGCACCTACGAAGAAAGATCAGATATACTCTAAGTGTAAGGTAAGTTGTCCATTCTAATTGAACATACGTAATGTTTCTTTTATGAATATGTGTATGCAATGAATATTATGAATGTGTTATCTATTTCAATTGCTTAAAATGAATGAATTTATGATGAATTGAATGTAATATTTTACTGTACATATTATGGGTATCATCTTCATGCATATTAAGAGTAAAATCAATATTAAGATTTAAGAGAAATTTAAGAGAAAGTTAAGAGTTTTAAGAGAAAGATAATGTTAAAAGATAACTTATATAAGATCTTCATCAAGAGGCTTCTCAGAGAAAAACTAAGAGGCACTTCAGTGCATAAGAGAAGAGGCATTCCGGTACAACCCAAGAGGCACTTTGGTGCATAAGAGAAGAGGCACTTCGGTACAAAGCCTGAGGATTCTTATATAAGTCAAGATAAAAGAAGTAATTTAAAAGAAATTGTGTCCCTTTTTCAATGTTTAAAGTTTATTTTTAGTTTACATGTTTCCTTTACATTTTAATATGTTCAATTTCACTTACCATTAGTTTTATGTATGGCTGGGGGTGCGATGCCCGCAGGTAAGGAGCAAGCTTAGGAGGAAGAAGATTTTTGACATCCAAGGAATAGCTCAAGAAATCTTCAAGAGAGCTAGTGGGGTGTCTTTTATCAAGATGATCTAGAGTTTTAGATATCTTTTACACGATGTATAATCTTGTTATCAAAGTAGATTAGATGAATTTGATGTAGTTTTCCTTTTGCCAAAACTATGTATGAATTTATTTTTCAATTAATGTAAGGTGTTTATTTATCTTTTTGTTATTGTATATCATGTTTTGTAATGTTCCTCCAGATCAAGTGACACATGTTATGGATAACGTAGAATTTACTTCCGATATCATGTATGTACTTGAGGGGTGTTATAATACTATAACAATATATCCACGTTAGAGCATTACAATTTTTTTTACCCCACAACCACTAGTTGTGATTCCACCACCAGTTACTAGGACATGCACGGCTGAGACACGCGCGAAGGCTTCCAATTCTGTTAAAACCGGCGAGCTTCTGCATTCCACAAATCTGTTATGATAAATGGTAGATTAAATGTATAAAATATTCATGAGCATCTAACTTATAATGTTTTTTCTATATAACTACGAGTAGTTCAAACGATTCCAACCCAAACAGCTCCTCAGAGTCGGGGGATTTGAAATCTGGTTTTCCCTTCATTATTTCAGCGTGGTTACTTTTATTCTAATGAAAAGATGAATCTAAAAGATACATACCAGTACTTTGTAACTATAAATCCAAACATATTATCAGGTTTTCCTTTTACTGTAGAAAAAGCCGAACAGCATAATTGATACTTCCCACCTTTTCTCCCACATTACTTTATCTTATGTTGTTCCTTCATTTACTCTATGCGCCTGACTGAGAAAAGTCTACCGATGCCTTCCCTATCCAATATGAAAGCCAGTAGTCAAGGATTTGGATTCATTTCCCCGATATGATAGACAATCTCGGGAACAGAAAGGGGTTTTCAAGAAGGTCACAACTTGGATAATGCCAGGTCTGATTTAACACATTTTTGGAAAGTGATACAAACGCTGGGTTTGGCATTCGGCTGCCATGAATTTAATTGTCGTGGCTAAATTAACCAATAATAGGTAAACCCCATGTTCGATGATTGTTTTTTAGATCAACGACAAATAAATTTGATGGTAAGATGTATGTCGTTTGATACACATGTACGTAATCTTTGTCTATTTAGATAAAATCTACCATGCCCTGCACGTAAATAACGGAACATGTATTAAAAAGTCAGTTAAAAGGGTTACATAGTAAATAATCATCCGGGCAAATAAACTTGATGTCCACCGCAAAGATTTTAGACGTCACATTATTTGAGATTTTTTCAGTTAACTAACTCGTGCACCATCTTATTTGTATTCTAAATGACATAACAAACAAAAATTAATATGTCGTTAACAAATTATTTGTCATGCCGCTACTTGACTGGCAAAACAAACGCAGCCTAAGGATGGACCCTAGGGTTTATTTTTTCTTTTTTTGAGTAAATGACATAGCATATATTAAATAACACATCGAAGCAAGCAAACACCTGCTTATGTGAGTTCCGTACAAGATGTTAAAAAATATAAACTGAAATAAAAGTTGAACGTTTGAGCCTAGTTGAGAATAAAGCAAAGTTCTGATGAAGTGGGGGAGGCACCCCTTAACAAACTTCTAGAATATGTTATAGTGGAAAGTCTCTAATTGTTGAAAAATCATCTACCAGGAAGAGCAATCAAAGTTGTTGCTGGACTATACTGACCCCAGTTTCATCATCTACCATTGCTTTGAGATCGCACAAAAATTTTACTTCTGATTCTCCTTCTTCAGATTCTTCATGTCCTCCTTCAACTTGGTTACCTGCATTTTGTTAGAATGTGAAGATCTGTATCTATCTGTGAGATAATATTTTGTTTCAATTTTTTGTTGTTGTTGAAGATTATGTTGTTTCTTTCTTTCCAGAGATTCCAACTGATAGTGATGAAAATATCACTACTCTTGAAGTTTTTGAAGTGTCTTTTTGGTGTGATTTGTGCTGGGAAAGTTGCTTCCTGGAGATCAGGAATGTAGTTTCGTGTGTAGTGTGTGAAGATGTTTTGTGAAAAGATACATTTGAAGAAGATGTGATCAACTGAGTCAATGTTTTTTTCTCATAGTGAGCATCTGAAGAAGGGGCCAATGAAACCCTTTTTTGCAAGATTTTCACCAGTGAGTAATTTGTCATGTAGTAATAGCCAAAGGAATGTTTTATATTTTTGTGGCCATTTCTGTTTCCAAATTTTTGTGGTGGTTGGGGCATAACCTCTATAGGAAAGGTAGGTGTAGGCTTGCTTAACCGAGTATGTGCTGCCCCATTTCCATGTTATGATGTTTGAGGTATTGTTTTCCAATGAGAGTTTTAGATTTCTGATTTCATCTTGACTTAGCTGCATGTGTATGCATCTTTTAAGAGAATTTGATCTTCTACTGGTGATAAGAAGGAGGGCTTTGTCAATTTTCATGTTGAGCAGTTTGTTTGGGATAGTCCATGTTGGACGAAGATTGATGACAGAGTTGTTTTCGAACCAAGGATCGAACCAAAAGGAGATATTTAGGTGGGAGTGTGGGGGAGTGTTAATGATTTGAGTGATTTTTTGGATATTTTTGTTGATGTATTTCCATAGAGGGGATGCAGATTTTTTTGGAATGGGATGTTAGGGAGGGGAGTGTTGGTAGTATTTGTATTTGATGAGTTGTGTCCATATTTTTGGTTTGTTTTGTAACAGGCTATTGATTATTTTTGTTATAAGACAGAAAGTGTGAGTATCAATATTTAGGATGCCCCAACCTCCCTGGTCTAGAGGAGCAGATAAAGTTTTCCAATTAACAAGGTGATAGTGCTTCCCTGAATTATCCGAATTGTGGAAGTTATTCCAAAGAAAGTTTCTCCTGATTTTGTCTATAATAGTTTTTGTTTTTTTGGAAGAGGGATGCAGCTCAGGTAGTGTGTCGTAATAGGAGTGATGACACTGTTTAGCAGAGTGAGTCTTTCAGAAAGATTAAGGAAGTTATTTGTCCAATTTGAGAGTTTTGTGTTTATTTTTGAGATAATAGGGGTCCATATAGTATTTGTTATGTTGTATGGTGTAATAGGAAGACCAAGGTACTTGATTGGAAAATCTTCAGTCTTACATCTTAGGAGGTCTCTATATCGTTCCAGAGAAGGTTGATTAATGTGAACCCCAAAAATGGAAGATTTTTGCATATTTATTTTGAGGCCAGAGATATATGAAAAAATACCGAGGATTTTGAAAATATTCAGAAGAGATGAGTCATCCGAGGAGGAGAAGATAATAGTGTCATCAGCAAATTGAATGATATTTTCCTTACATTCCCCAGGAGAGGTGATAAGACCATTTTGGTTACCCAATTGAATCATGCGGGAAAGAATAGTTGTGATGATGATGAAAAGATAAGGGGAGAGTGGGTCGTCTTGTCTGAGTCCATTTGAGTTGTGGAAATAACCAAAAGGGACACCATTTATGATAGTAGAAAAATGGTTAGTAGAGATGCATGCATGAATCCAACTAACCCATTTGTCAGGAAAGCCAAACCCCGATAGAGTTTTAATTAAGCAATTCCAATTGACAAAATCAAAGGCTTTTTCAAAATCTAATTTGATGGCCAGAAGGGGGGATTGGCAAAGATGTATTGTTTTGTTAACCATCAAAAAGGCATCTTGGATACTTCTATTTTTTAGGAAGGTAGATTAGTTGAGAGGGATGATATCATCCAGGTGAGGTTTGATCTTGTTTGCTAGAGTTTTTTTCAATAATTTTATATGAGGTGTTTATGAGGCTGATGGGTCTGAAAAGGGATATGTGGTCAGGTTGGCTCGTCTTTTTTATTAGTGTTATAAAAGATTTATTTATGAATTTGATGATGTTATGAGGGTTTGAACTAGCATGGAAAGAAGTCAAAAAGGCTAAGAAGTCTTTTTTGTAGTGTTCCCAATTTGCCAAGTAGAATTCAATGTTTAGTCCGTCTGGTCCAGGAGATTTATTTAGACCTAGGTCAGAAATGACAGCATCCAATTCACCAAGGGAAAAGGATTTAATGAGGTCTAGTGGGTTTTTTATGTTTTTTTTGACAAATAGTGGTCCAAGATAAATCATTTAGGCAGGAGGGTTTGTGGTTATTATTGAAGATGTTTTTGAAATGGTTTGTTATGTGAGTAGAGATGGTAAGTTTGTGTGAGGTGGGTCTTCCGTTTATGGTTAGATGGGTTATGGCATTTTGTCAGAAATTTTGGTTACAAATTTTATGAAAGTATTTTGTATTTTTATCGCCTTCCTTAGCCCAAGAAATTTTGGCCCTTTGTCTCCATTTAGTGTCAATACAATTATTTATGTAGTCCAGTTCAGCTTTTATGGAAAGTATAAGGGCAGGGTCAGCAAAAGGGTCCTTGTCCACAAAAAGAAAGTGTTCTTCAAGATTTTTTTGTGATTCGAATAAATTTTTTGGATTTTGGAGTTTTCATTTTTTAATATGCGTTTTAATGTTTTTGGTGTTTTTTAGGATGTGTAAACCTAAGTTTTCTGTTTGAGAGTCAGCAAGTATCCAATGTTTTGATCAGGAGCTAGTGAAGTTGTTTATTGAGAGCTAGCACTTTTCAAATTTGAAAGGCCTCTGGCCCTAAGAGATAGATTTTGTGTCAAGGATAAGAGGGAAGTGATCCGAGATGGTTCTGTGGGAGATATGAACCGATGAGAGAGGGTGTTTGTCTTCCCATAAGGTTGTGCAAATGAAGTGGTCGAGTCTGGCATAAGTCTGGTTTCTAGACCAGGTGTAAGATGCATTTGAAGGTTTGATGTCAATCAAAGAGTGGTTTGTAAGCATCTTACTAAAAAATTTATCAGCGGTAGACATAGAATGTGGGGAATGGGTGGAGTTGAGTCTATCTGAGATTTGAGTGATCAAGTTTAAATCACCACCCAAAACCCAGGATGACAAGTGATGTTTTGTAAAGAGATGATTTAATTCAGCTAAATAGGCGGTTTTGTCATGCTCTGATTCCCCATATACTCCTAAGAATGACCAGAGATATCCATCAGAAAGATTTTTGAAATCAATAGTTATAGAAAAATCAAGGATGGAGGTGTTTTGAGAGACTAGACATTGATTGTTGAACCCAACTAAGAGGCCACCTTTGAAGCCCTCATGAGGTAGTTGGACCCAGTAAGTAATTCTATTTCCCCCTATAGTTTTGAGAGCAAAAGGTGTCAGACAGGTTTTTGTTTCTTGGATTGTAATCAGGTCAGTTTTATTTTTGTAGATGTGGGCACATATTTTTTTGCGTCTATGGAGGTTTGCAGCTCCACAGACGTTCCAAGATGAGATTATCATTTTACCGTGAAGTCCAGACAAAGAGAAAGAAAAACTTGGGTGAGAACAGACTATTAATTTAGAAGGTCAATGATATTGTCTCAGATGGAATGACCCTTCTATTTGACCAACCCATAAAGGTTTCTATGTTATCAAGTGTTTTATGAGCTTTTTCATCATCTTCCAATTGGATGCCTAATTTGTTTGCAAAAGTAGTAAAGATGTTTATGTTTGACCAAGAGGCTAGATCTTCAATAGAGTCAAAATCTTTAATTTTGTCCTTTGATGGGGGAGTAGATGTTAAAGAATGAGCAGATGTAAAGTCACTAAGAGAACTGGAAGAATAGTTTGGAGAAATACCTGTCTTAGTCCCATTGACGATGATATTTTTTGAATCTTTGTGATTTGGCTTCATGATCTTCTGGAGGTAGCTGGAAGTAGGCCTTTGTTGAGGGCTCTCCTGTTCCGAACTCTACAGAGAATTGTCATCCTTATGCTGAGAAGAGTTTTGGTCAATATTTGGTAGATGTTTTTGGCTTTGTGAGGGGTAACTCTCCTTAGTCGAGGTAGGAGAAGGGAAGGTGGAACCTCTAGGAATGTATGTGTTTTCATGCAAAGATAGTTCAGATGATCTGGTTCTTTTTTTATTTGGATGGAGGTATGGGTTGTCAGAAGGGGTGGAGTTTTTTCGGATCCAAACATGGTTTCGATCGCTTGTAGACCTGGAATGCACAATAGACATTTTGTCTTTATTTGGGCAAAGCCAAGAGGGGGGATGTTTTGAGAGGTCAGAGAAGGCAGTACAGTTCTCAGAGGGATGTTCAACAGATAGTTTGATATTATAGATGGATTCTCCAATTCTGATGTTGATGGTAGTAGGTAATGAGATAGCAACTTTTACAGAAAAGAGACAAAATGCTTTGATATATTGTGATGGATGCAAGGTTCCAGGGTTGATATATTAAAGTGTACCCCCGATAGAGTGGGCTATACCTCTGAAGATCTCAATTTCCCATAGGTGGGGGAGGGGGAGATTTGTAATGGCGACCCAGTCGGAACCACCTGCGGGAGCAGGGAAAGCACCTAAATCAGCAGACCATTTTGATAGTCTGGTCGTGATGAAGCTCGATCCACATGGGATAGTGAGAACTTGATTGAAAAGGTGGTTTATCTTTGTTCCTTCTGGGACAGTGTAGATGAGTTGGGTATGAGAGAAAATTTTTGGTTTTAGGATGGTTTGGCCGGGAATGAGAAGAGCTAAGGGACACGTGATGTCTAAGACATTGATGGGGTTGTTGTCAAGGTTGTTTTCAATTGATATGAGAATGCTTCTCAGGGTGAGGACCTTCAGAAGGCGCATAGAGTTTGCTGGAAGGTCGAGCGCAATCATGTATTCCAGGTATTATGGAGTTTTCATGTTTGGAGAAGCAGGTGGGTTGTTTGTGAAATGGGATGGATAAGGGTTTGAATGGGGAGGGTTTTTGAGATATGGTTTGTGAGTTGAGACTGAATGATTCTTCGATTTGAGGTAGGGTTTTGATATAGGTGGAGTCCTGAGGTTTGAGGTCAGAGAGTGTGAAGGGGTAGGGTCTGCATGTTCAGGCGGGAGATTTATGAGGCATGCAAAGGTGTTTTTTGACAGAAGATGATGAGGTGGGGGTTGTTTTATGCGTCTGTGATCTGAAAAGGACTTTTTTGGGACATTGATGGTTTTTTGAAAAGGCGTAGATCTATCTGAGAGAGAGTGCATGGAGGAGGAAGCTGGGTCTGCATGGGATCTGCTCTGGTTTGGGGGAAGGCGAGCCTTACATAATCTTTTTATGTGGCCTTTTTGTTGACATCCAAAGCAGATGAGGCGGTAAAAACATCTAGAAGTCGAGTGGTTGTTTCTGAGGCAATGAGAACAGTGCAGTGCCCGAAAAGGTTTTTTTTTGGGGGGGGGACCAATGTCTAGGTTTGGGCGGTGGGGTTTTTTTCTAGAAATTTGTTTATGAGACGTGATGATTTTGATTTGCCTAAAATAGGAAAGGCAGCGTTGAGGTGATCCAAGTCTTTGGGGATGATATCCTCTACCAAGGCGGGTTGGAGTTTTAGGGTTTTATGAAGGGAAGGCAAAAAAAGCCTATTTTTTTCCTTAACCGAAGGGGAAAGGAAAATTGTGTACCTTTCTGTGATGGAATTTTTTTGTTTTTGCATTGTGGATGTGACAACATCATCTTCCACCCCAGAACCAGAGGAGACAGAGATGGGCCATGATCTTAAACCCAAAGGTGGTTGATGTTCATCCCGAACGAATAGTTGGTCCGCCGAGTTTGATGATGAAGAACTGGCCTGATCGTGTCTTTTGTAAAGATAAGCTAACTCAGGAGGTGTGTCGTTGATGAAGTCACGCACCCAGGCATGAAAAGTATGATTTTCAATCGGTTTGATGAAAATGGACCACTCAGGTTTGAGTTTCAGCTCAGCACGCATGTCACTCCAGCCCTTAGAAATGAGAAGGATGGGGTTTTTTTTACCCCAGGGTTGTTCTGAGGGGAGGGACCAAGTGACTGTCACCTTGAAGGAGCGGTGGCCGATGTTTATCATGCAGATACCCTACGAGATATCGAACTTGTGATAGATCCAAGCTCGAGGTAATGGAATGCTAGATGAAAATGAGGGGTTTGAGAGAGGGATTTCCAAGAATGAGAAGCGAGAGTTCATATCGGCGTCTGTAGCAGATGTTCTAGTGTCACCGGCGGTCACCGAGGGTTTTTTTTTCTTTAATGCATGGCAGAAAGCAGAGGGTTTACCGCATATAGGCATGCAAGGTGTTTTTATGCATGAGGCAAGGGTGAGCACGCCTCCTGTACGCATGGTGTTTTCATAGCAGTTGAAGGATCTTTAAAAGATATTCTCTGAACCAATAAATGTTCTTATTTGATCTGACAGCTGAGAAGTGCTTGGGGAAGAGAACAAGAGCCAGCAAAGAGAATGAAACTTTGAGAAAAATTAATGTGAGATAACGCCGCTTCAGTAGATTTCAGAAGGCAGAGAGGAAGCGGTACCAAGAGTAACAGGAAATGAAGCACTTGACAGGAGGTCACCACAAGGTCAAATCTAGTTGATGCAGAGGTGATTTATCTCTATGAAACTGGTGAAATCCTAGTGCATGCAGAAGATCGCAGAAGCCAGGTTAAGATGAAGCAACCTAGGGGAGGAAATCGAATCGCAGAGATGGAATAGGTCACCACCGCCAAAGAGTTGATATTTTGCAAGGTGCGAAGAGAGGCTTGATGAATCCCTGAAAGATGTTGTATGACTCCGGAATGGGGGAAGTCGATCTCAGGCTGAAGCGGCGAGTAGGGTCGTTCCCTGCAATGATGGGAGCAAGGTCCAGCGGCAGAGAGTAGGGAGAGAACTCACCGGGATAAGGCAGATGGTACCGAGTAGGGAGAGACCGAGGAGATGATTCTAGAGAGAAGTTGGAGCTTTCTCTCACTAACCAACTGTTACCTGCATCCTTCCCATTACATAGTTGTTGAAATCCTTGTACATGTAGGAGATCACAGAAGCCAGGTTAAGATGAAGCACCCTAGGGGAGGAAATCGAATCGCAGAGATGGAATAGGTCACCACCGCCAATGAGTTGATGTTTAGCAAGGCGCGAAGAGAGGCTTGATGAATCCCTGAAAGATGTTGTATGACTCCAGAATGGGGGAAGTCGATCTCAGGCTGAAGCGGCGAGTAGGATCGTTACCTGCAATGATCGGAGCAAGGTCCAGCGGCGGAGAGTAGGGAGAGAACTCACCGGAATAAGGCAGATGGTACCGAGCAGGGAGAGACCAAGGAGATGATTCTAGAGAGAAGTTGGAGCTTTTTCTCACTAACCTACAGTTGCGATCCCCATTTTTAGCAAAGGTTATGTCATCCCTAGCGTTTATTTTTTCTTATTATCAGAAGCCTTCTCGGGAGTCTATGTTGGAACCTTGAGGCTACCGCGTGTCTAGTACAGGGCATCGGAGGATAATGGTGGCCTCGCTTTTTTCATAAACTAATGAATTGTATATGTTAATTTTAACTACAACCGTCTTGAACTCGAAGAACACCAGACCAACAGTTTGTAGACTAGTGCTTCAAACCACACGAACATTGAAACGGCAATATATCTATACTATATAGGAAAGTCTGTCCAGAGTTCTTCCTGTAATTTTTTATATTAATTTTTTAAAATTATAAACTCAATCCTTTTTGTTGTACTAGTGAACACATACGTGCCCATGCACGTACCACACATATATATGTACAATGTTAATTAGTAAAATTTAGTAAATATAATATCTAAAAAAATAAAACAAGATTATGTGAAATATCATATAAGTTGTTAGGGTATGCTCGGTATAAGGGTAATCATCAAGAAGGTGAAGGAGGAAGGTGAGATGTATTTGGTTGGAAAAAAATAGCATGAAGGGAAAAGAAAGGGAGGGAGAAAAAAGGGCATATTCAATTATAAGTTTCATCACTTCTCTCCACTAAATGAAATGGAAATAACGGGAAAAAAATACATGATGGGAAAGTTCTTTACAAAACTGAAGGAGATAGAAAAATCGAAGAAAAATTTGAGGAAAGTAAAAAAATAAAAATAGTGCATGGGAATGTATTAAAACCACATTTAGTTTGTTGACTATTTTTTAACTATATAATATAAAAAACTATTTCACGTGGATGTTGGGTCTAATTAAAATAATGTTCTATCATAATATTAGTTTATATATACTTCACTATGCATGGCGTGCTTGTGATTAATGTAAAAATGATGCAAGAATCTGTATAAAGATATAGAAACTCAAAGTTGCCTTTCATTCCTTTTTTAGGGAACCCATGACTACTATTATTATACTTTTTAGGAAAATCAATTATTTTAAAAGAAAATTTTCTAATTATACCATTCATATATACATGAATAAATTATGATGAAGACATTTGTTTCTATAATAAGTTTTTTGAAATTACTCTTCCTATATACATAAGAATGAAACTCTAGATGTCTCATCCAGGCTGCGTTTGTTCAATCGATAAGTTGTTTGGGCCCGCTATATTAATTTTTGTTTGTTAGCTCATTAGAGGGAGAGATAAGATACCCCATGGCTTAGTTAACCATAATCTCAGTTAACGTGCCATGTAAAATCTTCACGGTAGAAAGTAGGTTTAGCTGCCACATGTGTCTATTTCCCATATGGTCCCTCTAACAGATTCACAACAAATGTGATTGTATTTATGTGCAGGGAATAATAGACTTTATACATAAATAAAAAGGGTAACTTATTTGTGCACCAAACAACGAACATCTTACCATTAGGTTTATTTGTCCTTGTTTCAAACAAAGGTTACCTTACATAAAGTTAACATGCTATTGATTAATTTGTCCACGGCAACTAAACTTACCATGTTGGTATGCCAAACACATCCTCAAAGCCCTTTCTTAACTAACTTAGAACCCTTCTTTGAAAGGATCCTCAAACCTTACTATAATTTTTTTTTATCTTCACTCTCTTGAAAACTCGTTACTTGATGCAATAAGCATCTTTTGGCTTTATGTGGAAACTCGACCCATTATTGATGATGTTCTCTAGTGACATGTTTAAAAAGTTAGACAAGCTTCCCTCTAAATTGATGAAGATTATTTAGAAGTCCTTGTAGAGTTTGAAACCAACAACCAATATCTGCAAATAAAGAAAATATCGGGAAATTGCTTTTAAGTGCCGAAGTGGAAAATAGTTACAAATGGTAACTATCAAATCAACACAATTTTAAAAAGTAAATTGCAAAATGTAAGGGGGTCATCAACCTCCTAATATGAAGAAAAAGAAGAAAAAAGTTAATTTTGAGGAGACAAATGAA
Organism: Alisma plantago-aquatica; assembly: GCA_963693085.1. Classification (NCBI taxonomy): domain Eukaryota; kingdom Viridiplantae; phylum Streptophyta; class Magnoliopsida; order Alismatales; family Alismataceae; genus Alisma; species Alisma plantago-aquatica. Next base: position 609,287,650 of record OY856412.1, on the reverse strand, counting down.
AAGATAATAGTAGAGCCATGGAGTATTAAAAAAATAAGATGTGTTATGGATTTTTTTTAATTTCTAAGTTATTAAACATTAAATATCCGAGATGGAAGGTAGACAGATACTAAATTGTCCCACCAATCCTTTCTAGATGGAAAGTAAAAGAAATGTCTAATGTCATAAATAATACAAAGGGACTTCACCACCTCCTAAGATAAAGGAGAATAAAAATGATGTTAAGGAAAAAAGAAAAGATAATGGTAGAATAACGGATGACTAAATGTGAGAGCCATTAGAATGATGATATAAAAAGAGTTCTAAAGAAAGAAATTAAAAGTAATAAATTTGTGGGCGGGAATGGCAATTGATTAATTAATGAAAGTGGAATTAAACTATAAACTCTAAGTGATGGTTATATGGATATGTACTAAAAAAATTATTCAATTATAATTCTTTTCACGTTGAAGAGATTGAGATTTGAATACAAAGAGTAACTGAAAATAGACATTATGTTTATAATACTTTACAAAATAATACAAAGGGACTTCACCACCTCCTAAGATAAAGGAGAATAAAAATGATGTTAAGGAAAAAAAGAAAGATAATGGTAGAATAATGGATGACTAAATGCGAGAGCCATTAGAATGATGGTATAAAAAGCATTCTAAAGAAAGAGAATGTTCTAAAGAAAGGAATTAAAAGTAATAAATTCGTAGGTGGGAATGGCAATTGATTATTTAATGAGAGTGGAATTAAACTATAAACTCTAAGTGATGGTTATAAGGATATGTACTAAAAAATATTCAAATATATTTCTTTTCACATTGAAGAGATTGAGATTTGAATACAAAGAGTAACTGAAAATAGACATTATGTTTATAATACTTTACAAAATAATACAAAGGGACTTCACCACCTCCTAAGATAAAGGAGAATAAAAATGATGTTAAGGAAAAAAAGAAAGATAATGTTAGAATAATGGATGACTAAATGCGAGAGCCATTAGAATGATGGTATAAAAAGCATTCTAAAGAAAGAGAATGTTCTAAAGAAAGGAATTAAAAGTAATAAATTCGTAGGTGGGAATGGCAATTGATTATTTAATGAGAGTGGAATTAAACTATAAACTCTAAGTGATGGTTATAAGGATATGTACTAAAAAATATTCAAATATATTTCTTTTCACATTGAAGAGATTGAGATTTGAATACAAAGAGTAACTGAAAATAGACATTATGTTTATAGTACTTTATATATGGGATATTGTGACATAAAGAGGCACGATATATATTATGTTATCAATAATTGAAACTTTTTTCTCTCGAAAAGGATATAAACATAGTTATATGGTGTACATCAAAATCTTAACGGAAAAGAAGAGATATAGTATTTTTCTCATAAAATAATGGATTGACATAGGCATGACTGAAAAAATTGTATCGGAGAATGGTTGGCAACATGGTGTAAATATGTTGAGAGGTTTGCAAAATGGGAGTAGATAACGCGAAGAAGATGAGATATTTTGTTTTTTCATAAAATGATAAAATGTATAATATAATGTAAAATATGGATCATTTCTTTTAATCACAGTTATGTCAATGATCGAAAAAATAGAGGTTGTTTGTTCCAAGAAGGGTAAGATAAGAGGCCTAGGCATTAATTGTTTAATAAAGAAAAGTCTACAAGCACGGAGCAGTTTGTGAAGCAAATCATCATCATTTTCTACCTTTCACTTTTGATAGCTTTGGGGTGCTTGCTGATGATGCAATCTCCCTTCTTTGACGTCTTCAAAATATTCTTAACAGGAATCTTATAGTTTCTCCATCTACATCTAATAACTTTATTTTTAGATCAATAGGTTTCACCATTCCAAAAAGACTGTCAACCCAATTTGTTGCCTGCGCTTCTGTTAAGGCATTCCTCTAATTCTTTATTTATATAACTTCTATTTGAAATAATATTTTATGAATATTGGAAAAAATGCTTGATGAAATAATAAAAAATGAAATGATGATAAAATAATTAATAAGGAATGTAAAAACACGGACGCTATAAATAAATAGAAGATAGAACGTACATGGAGGTTTGTAAAGGAGTAGAAGATAAAAAGTGGGGGAGTAGAATGTGGGGTGAAAGTTGATTTTGGAACCACTCTTTCATAATTTGCAAATAAATCGGAGAATGGAAGTTAAGGTGGAAAAGAATGACGTTAGAAAATTTGAGAAAAAAAGTAGAAAAGAGAGAGAAAGTCAATGAGAATTTGGATTTTGAAAATACTTTAGTCTAATTGGCAAGTGATACAAGAGGTAATTAAAAAAGATGCACTTATTTAGTAGTATAGATTAAAAGAATGAAAAAATAAATAAAGATAATGATCGTAAATTATCGGCTTTTTAGTGTTCCTAATTTATCAAAAATTGAATACAAATTGTTTGAAGTAGGGCTTAATACGTTGTGCTTTATTCGTTTCTTTCATGTTCCTCGCGAGAGAAATGATGGTATAAAAAATGTTCTAAAGAAGAGAACACTCTAAAGAAAGGAATTAAAAGTAATAAATTTGCGGGCAGGAATGGAAATGATTATTTAAGGAGAGTGAAATTAAACTATAAACTCTAAGTGATGGTTATAGGGATATGTACTAAAAAAATTAATTCAATTATATTTCTTTTCACGTTGAAGAGATTGAGAATTGAATACAAAGCGATCAGTTAAATTTTTTATGTAACTGAAAATAGACACACTATATATAGTACTTTTTATATTAGATATTTTGACATAAAGAAACACTCATAAATTATATGTTACCAATAATTGAATTTTTTTTTCTCGGGAGGTGTACATTAAAATCTTAATAGAAAAGAAGAGATATAGTATTTTGTTCATAAAATAATTGATTAGATGTATGCATGACTGAAGAAATTGTATCCGGGTATAAATATATTGAGATATTTGTAAAATAGTAGTAGATAACCTGAATAAGATGAGATGTTTTGTTTTGTCATAAAATATTAAAATGTATAATATAATGTAAAATATGGATCTTTTCTTTTAATCGTAGTTATGTCAATGATCGAAAAAGGAGAGGGTGTTTGTTCCAAGAAGGGAGAAATAAGAGGCATGGGTATTAATTGTTTGATGAAATAATAAAAACTAAAAAGATGAGAAAACAATTAATAAGGAATGTAAAAATACAGATACTATAAATGCATAAAAGATAGAATACACACGGAAGTTCAAAGGAGTAGAAGATAGAACATGGGGGAGTAGAATGTGGGGTGGAAGTTGATTTGGGAGCCACTGATTCATAACTTGCAAATAAATCTGAGAACAGAAGTTAAGGTGGTAAAGAATGATGTTAGAAAATTTGAGAAAAAAAAGTAGAAAAGAGAGAGAGAGAGAGTCAAGGAGACTTCGAATTTTAAAAAGACACACTTTTTAGTAGTATAAAATAAAAGAATGGAAAAATCAGTAAAGATAATGATAGTAAATTTTCAGCTTTTTAGTGTTCCTAATTTATCGGAAATTGAATACAAACTGTTGGAAGTAGGGTTGGAAACATTGTGCTTTTATTGGTTTCGTTCATGTTCCTCGTTGATTTCTAACTTGACAAAATGTTGTAAATTAATATGTCAAAATATATTACAATTTTAAATACATGCCTTCCAATTAATATTTATAATTTATCACAATCGGGAACTTATTAGGACCATAGGGAGTGGGGAGTGGGGGTAAATTTTGAGCTGGTATAAGCATATAATTGAGATTGAAAGATAAAAAAATATCGGAAGAAAAATATCACAGCGATCATGGTATTATTGTAATATAAAGGTAAAAAAATATAAAAAAAGGAAAAAGTCATGAGAAAGAGACGATAAAACACCTACCTGTTTGGATTAGTAGTGCTAGAATATAGATCACAAACTGATAAATTTTCTTATTGATCATTGGGATGGAGCAGTATACCTTCAGACACCAGTTTGGAATTGCGAAAGAAGACAAAGAGAGGTGAATTTTAGGAGTCTGTTGATTTATTTGGGTGTAAACCCCTATAATCGCTCCCGTCCATTAGCATGAAGAAAGATACCTTATAAGTAATAAATATACAAACCGTAAAGGGGTAAATTGGCTACTAATAGGAGAGAAGGATTGGTCAACCAAAACAAAGACAATTCATATGAAAATTAACACGTGAGGGGGTGGTTGGTTTATTTGGTATGGTCGTACCTCGTGCTGCTTTAGAGGCTAAGGTGGTGATTTAACTTGATAGCTCCTTACGGAACCGCTAGAATTGTCTGGCAGAAGTTTAAGAGCCCGTCAAACATCATGAAATCCTCTTCAATGTTGAAATGTCTTGAGTGACTTGATCTGGTCCTGCTGCGTCTCGGGTGTGTGATGGCCCTGAAGTAACAGATGGAGTTGTCTGAAGCGTTAGAGGTCGCGATCGCCGGCCGGACATGCATGGTGGAGAATGTTGTAGTAGTGGAGGAGTGAATGAATCATCTGGATCTGGTGTGGTGAGGAGTGAATGAGTCATCTGGATCTGGTGTGGTTTCATCGGGTGGCCTTCTGTAGTAGTAGTTTCCCACCTCCAGGTCCTAGAAGTAGGAGACCTTGCGTTTTGACCCATAGGAACCGATCAATCCGAGAGGGTTTTGTGGTAGTTTGTTGCGAACAAACCGGCAGTCGTGAGTCGTGGAGCATTGCATTTGGTGAAATGGAGTAGTGGAGCGACATGGCAGGAAAAAAAAGCAATTAAAATATCAAAAAGTTGAAAAAAATGTGAGAACGGAATGGATGAAGGAGAGCGGAGCTTTTTAAAATGCTGCTTCCTGATTGGTCAAGAAAAACAAAATGAAAAGTTTGTAATTCTTTAAAAGAACTTCTTCTTTTTATAGTAGTATAGATATAGATATACATGGCAAGCCGTCTGCCATCAGGGGTTTACGGGGGTGCATTTAGGGGGTCCCTTATAATTTTCACGGCCTTCCTATTCTACTCAGAATGATCTCGACACGTCCATCGTCTCAGTATGACCGCCGTGGTCTGTCCGTCTTTTGTCGGCTGCGTCGCCGGCGCGCGGCTGCTACGACTCCTGGCGCCAAGGCGGTGACTGCGAAAACTAACTGCTCATTCTAGCTTGATTGCTAACCCGCTTGGGTGCCAATCCGGAAAATGCGGGGTAGGGAAAATGACAGCGCTGCAGCAGGTTGAAGATGGAGGCAAGAGAACCAGGATGCGTTATGGCGAGAATATGATCTTCCGTTACCAATGCCATCTCGATGTCGGTGTTTATGGCGACAAGATCACAGTGGCATCACAGAGCTCGACAGTGATCCAGGTGCCTCATCTGGTTGCTATTAAATGGATCCTCGTCACTGGTCATCTTCAATAGTTCGACCTCCATTATTCTCTTCCCTCCTCCGATCTTTAGCTCCAGTCTCCCACACACCATCCTTGGGTTCCAGTTTGAGTTCCGCTACATATCCCCCACCCACCCTATCATCTAGGCGGTAGTTGAGAATGATCTGGAAAAAAAATCATCATGAAAGAGAAAAAAAATTGGAGAGAGAAAAATATTTTGCACATAATTCTTAAATCCTAAGAAATTTTAGGTTGAAATAAACAGCATTAGGTTCATCATAAAAAATATTTTCTATCAAGATCAATGTTGACATACTTTAGAAAAAATAATATTAGAAGTATATTAAAAGAGGAGAGAAGTATACAAAAGTATAGTACGTTTTCGGGTGCTGTACTCAAATTGACCATTCATGTACAATACTTATTGCATCTTTATTTTTCTTCATATTCTATATTATGTGATAAATTTATAAGTATTATACATTTTAAGGCCGCGATACACGTAACCAGACCCACACTCAATTCCACACCCTGGAACGGTCGGTCCACTAACAGTCCACCAACAGTCTGTCGGATAACAGTCCAGCAACGCAAACACATCATTTTTTCCTCCGCTCTTCCTGACGAAATCCTCCGTTCTTCCCCTCTCTTCTCTTCCTCCGTTCTTCTCGTCGCAAAGATGGCGGCATCCTTCTCGGCTGAACCCCTCTCTTCTCTCCCTAATCATCTTCCTATTTCTCTGTCTCCCTAATCTCGTGGCCCTTTACGGATTCCTCCATCCTCCGTGATCTCTATAACGGAGTTTGGCGCTTCGAGGATGTGAAGAAGTCGCGTGAGGAGTAAAACGGAGTCTGGCGCTTCCCGTGAACAATTTCCCTGCCTATCGCTTCCTTGGAACAATTTCAGTTTGTGGTGTGCCTCAATCGACGACAACCTTCTGTGGATAGCGCAAGCCCTGACGCCAAGATAGCAACCAAAATCCCCACCAGTCTGGGCACTGCCACCACGTCTAAGACGGTGTCGAGCTGAGTCACAAGCGCTTTAGGAAGCTCGTCGATGACCTTGCCTTGCCTAAGGCCTTGCCCCGAGGCACCGGCAAGACAACCAGACTGGATCATTCTGTGATTTCCTCTTTCTCAATAAGAGGCAGCGGTGACGTTTATTATTTAGAATTATTTCCTCTTTCATTGAATTATTTCCTCTTTTGGAAACCCATGACGTATATTACTTGAGAATGATCACAAATTCTGATTTTCTATGGTTATTGACAATGTTGCTATTTTCAACTTGTATTTTGTACCTATGTAAACTTGTGTGCAGTAGGCAGTAATCATAATCCTGCCAAAAGTGTCTGTAGTATAAAATGTTCTATATTAATTGGCTATAATGAAAATTATTCTGAATACATATATACTCAACCTATATATAAAAAGGAAATTGATCTGAGTAATATCAGTTCCTCAGCTTTGTGTGTCTGTTGTTGTTAGTCATTTTCTTCTGAAACAAATCTATATAAAGCACTTACGACATCAACATCCTATGAATATATTAGCCATCTCCTACTATCCCTAATTGCATTTATAACAAATGTATTACACCTAGAACAAATGTGTTAAAAATGCTTCCTCTTCCCTAAATTATTTGAAACAAATCTATTACATATGAAAAATATCTTTTAAAAGATTTTACCCTGTCCTAATTACATCAGAAACGAAGATATTACATTTGAATAGCTTATTTCTGGCTCTTTTTAAAAGTATGTTGGTTGTTTATTTCAATTAATTGTAATGTGTAATGTTAGTAGCAATTGTCTTAAATTAAATGGCTATGGTTCATCTATTTAAATCATTATATTAGGTATCTGATATCAATCTATTTACATTGATGTACATTACTTTGTTGTTCTTTTTTGCTTAAATATTTATTATTTTCTAGAACAGTTAATGCAAAGATGAGTTCCTCGAAAACTTCATCCTAGCACACCTACACCAGCTGAAAGATTTCAGCTCAGTTGTAGCTTTAAAAAGTTCAGAAAATCTTTGGATATAGCATCTGAAGAACATAAAAATTGCTGAAGGATACTCCTTTTGGTCATTTTATTGAACTGAAGATTCCAAGATCTTTTGATGTTAATATTATTAGGGATCTTGTAAGTGTGTATGACTCTAATAGGAAGTGTTTCAAAATCGGCACTTCTTTTGTGGAGTTTAATTACATACACGTTGGAAAGATATTAGGTCTTCCAACAATTGTTAAGTTCATAATTTTTTCCTTTGTAGATTTTTGATTCATGGTTTACCTATTTGGAAATGAATTTTATTAATTAGCGATAAAACTAATCAAATATAGGAAAAGAAGTTATTTTCACAAAGGAGAATAGAAAGAATAGCTCAATTAGAGAGATATTTTCCTAAATCAGATCCAAAGGTTACTGATGCCCACTTAGTTCCTCTAAAATTGTCGTCCAAGACTGACAATATAAGTCAAATTGAATTTGTCAAAGTTTGGCTAGTCCTACTCATGTCTAGCTTCTTGTTTCCGTATGGAGGATATAACATTCATAATATGATTCTGACTTATTGTGATGACTTGAATGTTCTTGGTGATTTCAACTGGAGTGAAGCGGTGTTTAAATTTCTCCATGATAGCATGACCACTATGGGAAGGAAAGTGGCAGGATATTTAAAGGGTTGTTGCTTTGTTTTAATGGTAAGACTCTCATTTTCTGTCTAACTTTTAACATGAATTTAAAAAGATTTCTTCTCTTATTGTTCAAAATAGCTAAGGTGTGCATAATTCAGATAAAAAAATTGTTAACATGATTTAAATAGGTTTGCTTGTCCTGAAAGTTAATATGATTTAAGAGGAAGTTGTATAATATTGACTTCGAAATTTCATTAAGAATATGTATATTCTTTCATTTTACATCCATTTGAAGTTCTCTTCTAGGAAATGAGTTCAACAGTTGAATGAATATATGGTCTGATATAGCTTTACTAGTATGTAGCATTGTAGGACACCTGTTGTATGATTGGAAATTCAGTCATTTTCCCTTGATGTCAGATACCAATCATTCAATTATGGAATATATATATTTATGTATATTTATATAAAAAAACTTAACAATTGTCAATATGAGTTTTTGTAGGTATGGATCAGAGAAGTTACAAAGTTGATGATTGCAGATTTTCCCAATGTCACTCCAATTTTGAATAAATGGAAATATAAGACCAAGTTTAGTGTTCACATGGCAAGCTTGAATATTGACATCAAGACGCTAGATAGAGATCTAATATCTAAGGGGTTTGGAACAACTATTGATACTAAAAAGGATAAGATTGTAGATATTAACGAGAATCTTCTTCATGAAATAGGTTGGCAGGTATTTTATTGCTTTTCGTTTTGTCTGTTTATATTGTTTTTTATATATAGAATCATTCACAGTACTAGTTTCTGTGGAAAAAAAAGTCGTTATTTCTAATTACAAAATAGCAAACTAGCGGTATATGAAAATGTGGATTTCTAATTACAAAACAGCAAACAACAAAATATATATTTTCCCTAAAACTAATGATTAATGATATAAAATATTAGTAGTGATTTACACTTATTCGACTGTAAAACTATTGGTTAATGATAAAAAAAATCGGTTAATTAAATAATGAATATTTTTAAATATAGGTACAGTACACTTTCTTTTTTTACTTATATTTTACTGACGTTATTTTTGTTCTATTAACAAAATAAATATGTATGTTGTTCAGTTGAAAGTTTCTGAGTTGAATACAGAAATCCTTTGAATGAAGAAAACTTTAGAAATGATTAAGATTAAATATGGAGAAGTAGTCTCTGGATTAAGAACGGATTTGAGTCGGTGCAAAGCTCAGTTGGTTGCTTATAAAAGAGTTTATAACAGTAGTAAGGATGCACCTGAATTGCTGAGAAATGATTTACTCGTGGTATTCCAGATCCTACTTTAGATTATAACGATAACACACAAAAACCATGTGATGATTATCAAAATTCTGTAGAAGATAGTGGCACACACTAAAGTTCTATGGTACTATTTAATGATATATCTCATTTTCTATTTTGTTTACTGAGTATGATTCCTATTTTTGTATTGAATTTTTGTGTTGAATGATATGTAGGAGAAATATGAATTCAGAGTTAGAGAAGAATCTAAACCTGATTCAAATGAAAAAGTTGTTGACATGGCCGTAAAATTGGAAGGCAAGGTATTACAATTTTCAAAAATGTGTTATTGTTTACATTGTTAGTTCTAATTAATATAATTTTCATTTTTGATTTTATGTGTATTCATGAATAATTTTTTTTATTTGTAGGTTCATGATTTGGAAATTACAGAGTTGGGTGATGTGCAATGTGGACAAATTATTATATCTCAAGAAAAGGAAATGTCTCCAGAGGTAATACAAAACACATATAATGGTTGATATATTATATAGATATTTTATTACTTTTTAACATGAATAGATTTTTAATTATAATTTTTGTTACAGAAAATAGATATTGACAGAACACATGTTGATAAATTTACCTGTGTACAGATTACAAAAAGTCAAGAAAATTTGACAGATCCAAAGGTAAATTCTGAAAGTCATACTTGTCTAATGTAGTTATAGATTTTCCAGGACGATCTAGATGGACTCATGCTACTCCATAGAAGTTTAAGGTTTTTTGAACACTCAATTCCTGAATGATACAATGGCAAACCTAACTAGAATCAGTAACGTAAAAAGTCAACTACTACTCACAACCATTCTGTAGGTTTGTGTGCACACACTGGTGAAACTGAGAAGTCACCTAGAATGGTCAGTGGCGACTTCCAGTTCTTCCCTTATGACATGAACTGTGTAGGTACATTTTGCCTTTTGGTCCCTGTTTGCAAAGACTTCTAAAGAACTCCTCCAATGACTGGCTGACATAGTGGAAATTCATACGCATGAACTAGTTAGAATAGATTTTTTATTGTAGGGACATTCTGTCTATTAGTATTATTGAGTGTTGCATGATATATGTACTAACTCCCGCATCTCTTTAAGTTAATTACTGCTAATATACAAACAAGACATACATCATCAAGTCCAACTGCAACTCATTCCTACATTAACCACCATTTTGGGGTTTGTCACCAAGCATTTACACATGTGTTTTATGGAGGAGAGCCACCCTCTCTTTACCTCCTTACATGTCAAATGTTAGGTGGAACATGCATATAAAAAGAGGGTGTTTGATGGCAGATGCAAACTGCCCCACCCCAACAGTTTGTGGGTTCCCTATCTTCTGTTTTACATCCATCTGTTCACAGTTCCATTAAAATCCAAATATAGCATGTTGTAGGTGTAATGTTTGCATTGTTCATTCTAATTAATAAGTGTTCATTTTTAAGGTGGTGTATATTTAAATACATTTCTCTCTTGTATATTGATGATTTGGAAAGTATAGAGTTGGGTGATGTGTAATGTGCACAGATTATTATATCGCAAGAAATTGAGAAATCTACAGAGGTAATAAAGAACACATGTTGTGTGATATATTAAGTTGATTTTCTTCTCCTTTTGTGTATACATTGATGATTTATTATTATAATTGTTGTAGAATATTAATATGCACAGAACACAATTAGAGAAAGTTTTCTATGTTGTGACCACAAAAAGTGTAGAAAATTCTGAAGATCCAAAGGTTATATTAATCCAATATAATAAGTGGTCTATTGGGTATATACTATTATCATAATTTTCTCCTTTTATAGATCTCCTGCATTCCAAAAGTTGTTGATTTGGCAGAAAGGACTGACAAAACTGATTTGGCTGAAACGACTGAAATGGTAAAGATAAATTATATATTATGTATATTATATCGGATTTGCTAAGGTCTTATAAGGATTTATTGATTTATAATGTTTTGTATAAGGAATTAAAAATATCATTATAGATGTCAAATTAATTGATACTTTGAAAAGGGTCTGCACTAAGAGTAAGGTAATAAAAAAAATTAAATGTGTAATAAAATAGAATAGAAATTTTTTACAGTTCTAATGATCTTTCTTGTGTAGATGTCTCCTAATTGGAATCTACTTGACATGTCTGATACGGAATCCCCATTTAACACCCATGAAAAAGTTGGAAATGTGACATTCTACACTCTTTTTTTATTCTTCAATTTAATTATAATATGTATAGGTGATTGATAAGTAAAATTTTGTACAGTGGTTTAAGAATTTTCCTGTAAATGAAGATGCATGTGGGATTGGGGGAAAAATAGGAACACTAGGAAGGTAAACAAAAAATTGTATTGGAAGTGTTTTTATTTATTAACTTATTTTTGGTTTACTGATGGCAATTAATTTTTTGTTTTAGAAATTAAAACTCGATGAATAGGAACACATAAAAGGATCAACTACTTTGATCTATGGGGGAGTTGAGACAAGATACACTACTGAAGATGTTTCTAAGATTATGGAAAAGGTCAGAAGACATTTCAAAGTTGATGACGTCAAAAAGGTCAGCGCTTTAAACTTTTTGTAATAATTTTCACTTCATTTTACTATATTTAATCTACTCTTACAATAAATCTACTTAAATTTGTTAGGACATTGACTGGCTTGACATCACAACTAATGATGATCAAATGGACTCTATTCTTACTAATATCCAAACTCAAGAATTAATTGATCAAGGGTTGTTTAAAAACAAAGATATTATATTAATGAAGGATAGAGATATCGCGTCATTTGAAGTAAGTACTGTGAAAATATTCAATCATTATTTGATTTTTTTTCTTCCATACAAATCCTTTTTTATAGATAATGCAAAAAGATTTACATGTTACAGAAAATAAAAAATGTAATGTTGAAACATTGAAATAATTTGTAGGAAAACAAATTATGCACTTGGATTCAAGACCCCTACAAAGATGAGGACAAAATAGAAAAATACAAGGAAGTTGAAAAAAAGGCTAAAAAGAAAGTTGTTAGTCTATCTTCTTTAGTGTTGCGGCTTAAAAATAGTCCTAGAGTGAGAAGGCCTAAGTTCATCCAAGAGACTTGTGAAAAAATCAACACAATGAAATTCTGGGATGACTTAGTTGTTGATCAATTAAACGAGTATGCCAAAAAGTGACTTCAAAATGTGGGTAATTATTGGAATTTATTAATTTTATACTACCTTTTTGTATTGTTCTATTAAATATTTGATAATAAATCAACAAACTAAAAATGCAGGTCACAAGGCAAAAAAGTTGTCCAGATGATATAATTTTTAATCTCCTAACGCAAAAATTACTAGAGGGGATTTCATGAGCATGATGCGAATTGGCAGAGAAATTTGCAATCATGTGAGTTTAATTGATTATTTAGTTGTGTACTCTGTCTTATCCTATTATTTCTTTGAGTTTAATTGTATTGCCTCCAACCACCTTCCACCTTGATATGCAATTTAATAGATTACTCGTCACATAGAGTAAAGTTTACCTGAATAACTTAGTATCTTATTGAAGTAATCTTCTAAAATTTTAGTGGTTTTGAAAGAGTTTAAAAATATTTAGTAAATGGTCATGTTGTTGTTTGACATATTGTAGAGGTGTTATCCAGCGGAAGAATCTTATCGCTTGATCTTTATATGAAATACACAATAGCGACTACACTATGTCAGTCATTGATCTGTTTATAGGTTGGAAGTTCATTGATATTAGATGTCGAGGTAAATCGTGATTAGTTTGATCTGACTAAAGTATCCAAAATTGTCCAATCATGATATTTATAACAGTATAGTTAACATCAAGTTTAAGTATTGACGTAATGCTTAGATTAAAGTTTACTGATTTGAATGTTTATACTAATGCTAATCAGTTTCCTTAACTCAACGTATACAAAGAGGACACTGATAATCTTTAAAAAGAGTTGTGATAATATGAATCACTCATAGTATTTTTGATGGTAAATAAATACTAATTAATTGTTTTGGTATCATCTGATTCTATTTTATTTGCATTTTTTTTCAATAGATTGTTGATTGATATTGTCAATTGCTTAGAGATGAACTCGTTCAGTGTAATGATATAAGATTTGTTATCTTCGATACTTGTATTGCACATACTTTATTGCAAAAAATAGAGAGTTTCTGTGAATGTGTTTGTTTAGCCATTGTGAGGAGATCAAAACAGCTTCAATACTTTTGGTTCCAATCATATCTTCGCATCGCTGGCATTTAGCTATTGTACATATGACAGACATGCATATGGTTCATTATGATAGTCTAAGGCCGTGTAGGAGAAAAGCATCCAACCAGCATGTTAAAGATGCTCTAAAAGTGGTGTGTTGTTTGTCTTATTATTTGATTCTTATTTATATTGCAATTACAAGTTCCCATGACCTTAATTAGTTTGCATTGTTTATAACACATTATTTTTTACTTAACAGTGCTATGTATTGAAGAAGACATTGCCTTTTGTATTGCAAGAATTAGATGAAAAAAAATGGATGACTGAAATAGATAAAACTGCTCCCCAACAAGTTCCAGAGAGCAACGATTGTGGTGTATATGTTATGAGATGGATAGAGTACACTACAGAGACACAACCCATTCAAGATACGTGTGGTGAAGATTTTCATTTTCTGAGGGGTCATATTGCTTATCGCTTGTTGGAATCATTACGCTATACAATTAAAGATCGTTTATAGGCCACCCTTTGTCTTTTTCTGACACACTGTTGACTACTTAACCAATCTGTATTAGATGTGGCTATTTGTGTATAAACAAAAAGATGTGCCTAGCTGTATATCTTACAGCTTGAGTTTTTTTCATTGAATCTGAAAACGTGTATATAGAAAAGGAATGTACATTCTTGACTCTCTTAACTGTGTCAAAGCAAAGAAATGTGATTCTTGGAATGTCATATATGTTGATCATGCTCATCTTTGTGTTGGGTGCATGTTTGAATTCAGCAGATATTTGACCATTATTTTTCTATGTAAATTAAATTGAACTACATATTTAATGTGTATACATATTTCTGTGTGTATGCAAAACATGTGTGGATGGAGGTTATGAGTGTTGGTTTTCCTATTTGTCCAAACAATGTTTCAGATTGTGGGCGCCCACGGGTCGACCTGTTTAAGTTGGGTTTGGGTGGCAAAATTTACCACCCGCTAAAAACTACCCAAACCTATACACACATGTTTATTTAGTGGATTTCATGGATGATCCGTAGACACCTGTGGGTGACTCAGTTAATTGAAGAAAGTATATTTTTATACATAATATACAGATACACCTATTAAAATATGAAATTATATTTCATACAAGTTAACTCTTTACCTTTACCAACATCAATTGTATAGAAATTGGCAATATTGTTGATTGGACACATTTTATACCGGCACCCACATGCAACCTGCAACCCCGCCAGGTCAGGTTTTGATATTCCACCCATTTAGAATTATATCTTTTTAACCCACACCCACAAAACCTACACCTGCAACTAGCCAACGCAAACCCAACCCACCCAGTCATTTGAATGAACTCAATATTAATTATTCAGAGACTTGTTAATTACATAATGCAAGAAGAATCACCGACATAAAGAGGCAATACCCATCTTCAACCTCAACACAGCCTACAATGAAGACGTCATCCAACCCATGGACTACACCCTTGAAGACAAAACTATGGAATCCATTAAATTGCCCATAGAATGGAAGTATATCCATTTTCACATTAAACCAGGCAACACCACCTTCCGTATCAGAAACCAGACATTTCATATCACCCTTGTTCAAAATGAAAATAGATCACTTTCCACTGGTAGCGGTTGGAAAGAGATGATTGCACAGCTCAAGCTTCACAGAGATTGGATCATCTTCCTCAGGCCAACCGATCACCAGACTATCACAACATGCATCACAGATTTTTTCTTAGAAACACCAACCAAACTGCTTCTGCTCTTCAAAATGCTTGGTGAATCTGGAACGGATGACTCTATAGATCAGTTGTTCGTTAGGGAGAAATACCAAGCATCGTCGGGTTCATGGGTGAATCCTTTATAAGTTGACTCATCTATGATAGCTGACATCGCAACATATGTAGAAGATAGTACTTCTTCTTCTTTCCAGCCTTTCGATCATATATAGGTATGCTCTGTCACTCCTTTCTCCTTGACTTTTAGTCGATAATCTTTCCCATCACCGCCTATACCGTCTATCGCCCCCCAACCATCCTAGGCTCACCACTGTGGCGGTGGTCATCGAGGTGGGTGCCATAAACCCCTCCTACCTACCAGAAATCCCCAATCCCTCCACCACCAACCCAGCCCTCCTCACGAGGTCGTGGCTTTCTTCAGCACAACCACTCATCTCATCCCACAACCCCTGCTCTGCCTCTTCTTCCTCCCTCCTAGCCTCTCCCGCCACCTCCCAACTATGTAGTAGCTTCCAGGACTAGCATATTACCTACCCCAACCACAACAACAATGCTAACCATGTTGCACCTTGATGACGAGTCTGCTCGGTCTCGCTGACTCGGGCGATTGATCTCGCATGACACCATCAACAGGTCTGCTCTCCTCACTTCATCACTGTGGCCGATGGTACTCGCCCTTTCACCCACTTTGGAACAGCATACCTTCTTCTTCTACCATTCCTAATGTTCTCATAGTCCCTCATCTAAAAACTACGCATCCCCAGTTCTTAATACTATTTCTTAAGTGATTTTTACTTCATAGTGCTATGTATTGTCTGATCTGATCCTGATTCTTAAGTGGTTTTTTGTTTTGACTGGCTGTTCCTGCCATGAACTGGTGTGTTTGATAGCTCTCGCAGTGCTGGTGCTGACCCATTGGGCTATATAGATATTTCTTTGTTCTGAAGTTGGGCTATCCTGAAGGCTGGTCTGGCTGTATTTTTTGATTATCTTGTTCCCATGGTTATAGTTCCTCTTGTTGTTGTAGTCTGGTTTTGCTTACCCGCTAGAAGTTTGAGGATTCTGAAGTTGCTATTTTGGTTTGTTGTCTCTACTTTGGAATGGAGTGAATGGTGTGTGTGATAGCTCTCGTCATGGATGCATATGACCCCTTGAGCTCTTTGGTTTTCTATTCAGTTGATGGACCGTCCTGATGGCTGGTTTGGTTATAGTTTTCTAAATTGTTTGTTGCAGAGGTTGTGTTTGTTGTTAGTGCAGTGGCCTGTTATTCGTACCTACCAGCAGCCCGATGATAATTAGCTTGTACATCCCCTTTTCCTTGTTGTATAGTTCTTTGTACTTCTCTTCCTTTCTTTCTTTCTACTTTGTCTCTGAATAGCCTTCTGTCTAGCTACTCTTGTTGTATATGGACTTTTTCTGGTGTGGTGTTTGGACCCACCTACCCTTGAGGTAATAATAAAGGTAACACGACCAAAAAAAGTGCTATGTATTGAAGAAGACATTGCCTTTTGTATTGTGAGAATTAAACAAACAAAAAGTAGACGATTTATAAAGATAAAATTAATCCCCAACAACTTTTAGGGAGCAATGATTGTGGTGTGTATGTTATGAGATGGATAGAGTACATTATAGAGATACAACGAATTGATACATGTGTACAATCTTGTGACACAATGTGTACAATTTTTCGATACATGTGTCAGTCTTGTAGGACCATGTATATAGTCTTGTGCACATGTGTACAGTCTTGTAGGATCATTTGTAGGACCATGTGTACAGTCTTGTACACATGTGTATAGTCTTGTAAGGCCATGAGTACAGTGTTGTGACACATGTGTACAATCTTGTATGACCATGTGTACATCCTTGTACACATTTGTACAGTTTTGTAGGATCATGTGTACAGTCTTGTATAACTATTTGTACAGTCTTGTACACATTTGTACAATCTAGTAGGACCATGTGTACAGTCTTGTTCATATGTGTACAGTTTTGTAGGATCATGTGTACAATCTTGTAGGGCCATGTGTACAGTCTTGTACATATGTGTACAAGACAGTAACATCATGTGTACAGTCTTGTAAATATGTGTACAATCTTGTAGGATCATGTGTACAGTCTTCTAACATATGTGTACAGTCTGTAGGATCATGTGTATAGTCTTCTAACACATGTGTACAGTCTTGTAGGATGATTTGTACAATCTTGTACACATGTGTACAGTCTTGAAGGCCATGTGTACAGTCTTGTACACATTTGTACAATCTTGGAGGGTTATGTGTACAGTCTTGTACACATGTGTACAGTCTTATAGGATCATGTGTACAATCTTCTAACACATGTGTATAGTCTTGTAGGATCATATGTACAATCTTGTAGGATCATGGGTACAGTCTTGTAGCACCATGTGTACAGTCTTGTACACATTTCTACAGTTTTGTACGACCATGTGTACAGTCTTGTAGGACCATTTGTACAATCTAGTGGGACCATGAGTACAGTCTTGTTCAAATGTGTACAGTCTTGTAGGACCATGTGTACAATCTTTTATGACCATTTGTACAGTCTTGTAGGGCCATCTGTACAGTCTTATACATATGTGTACATTCTTATAATATCATGTGTACAGTCTTGTACATATTTGTACAGTCTTGTAGGATCATGTGTACAGTCTTCTCACACATGTGTACAGTCTTGTAGGATCATGTGTACAGTCTTCTAACATATGTGTATAGTCTTATAGGATCATGTGTACAGTCGTTTGACACATGTGTACAGTCTTGTAGGATCATGTGTACAATCTTCTAGCACATGTGTACAGTCTTGTAGGATCATGTGTACAGTCTTCTGACACATGTGTACAGTCTTGTAGGACCATTTCTACAATCTTGTATACATGTGTACAGTCTTGTATGGCCATGTGTACAGACTTGTACACATTTGTACAATCTTGTAGGACCATTTGTACAATCTTGTACACATGTGTACAGTCTTGTAGGGCCATGTGTACAAGATTATACACATTTCTACATTTCGATACATGTGTCAGTCTTGTAGGATACATGTGTATAGTGTTGTACATATTTGTACAGTCATGTACATATTTGTACAGTCTTGTACATATTTGTACAGTCTTGTAGAATCATGTGTACAGTCTTCTAACACATGTGTACAGTATTGTAGGATCATGTGTATAGTCTTTTGACACATGAGTACAGTCTTGTAGACCGATAAGTACAATCTTGTACACATGTGTACAGTCTTGTAGGCCATGTATACAGTCTTATACACATTTGTACAATCTTGTAGGGCCATGTGTACAGTCTTGTACACATGTGTATAGTCTTGTAGGATCATGTGTACAGTCTTGTAGGATCATGTGTACAGTCTTGTAGGATCATGTGTATAGTCTTGTAGCACCATGTGTACATTCTTGTACACATTTATACAGTTTTGTAGGACCATGTGTACAGTCTTATAGGACCATTTGTACAATCTAGTGGGACCATGTGTACAGTCTTGTTCATATGTGTACAGTCTTATAGGACCATGTGTATAGTCTTGTACGACCATTTGTACAGTCTTGTAGGGCCATGTGCACAATCTTGTACATATTTATACGGTCTTGTAATATCATGTGTACAATCTTGTACATATTTGTACAGTCTTGTAGGATCATGTGTACAGTCTTCTAACACATGTATACAGTCTTGTAGGATCATGTGTATTGTCTTTTAACACATGTGTACAGTCTTGTAGGATCATGTGTACAGTTTTCTAACACATGTGTACAATCTTGTAGGATCTTGTGTACAGTCTTCTGACACATGTGTACGGTCTTCTACAGTCTTATACGACCATTTGTACAGTCTTGTAGGACCATGTGTACAGTCTTGTACGACCATTTGTACAGTCTTGTAGGATCATTTGTAGGACCATGTGTACAGTCTTGTAAGGCCATGAGTACAGTGTTGTGACACATGTATACAGTCTTGTACGACCATGGGTACAGCCTTGTACACATTTGTACAATTTGGTAAGACCATGTGTATAGTCTTGTAAGACTATTTGTATAGTCTTGTACACATTTGTACAATCTAGTAGGAACATGTATACACTCTTGTTCATATGTGTACAATTTTGTAGGATCATGTGTGCAGTCTTGTAGGCTCATGTGTACAGTCTTGTACATATGTGTACAAGACTGTAATAACATGTGTACAGTCTTGCACATATTTGTACAGTCTTGTAGGATCATGTGTATTGTCTTCTGACACATGTGTACAGTCTTGTAGGATCATGTGTGCAGTCCTCTGACACATGTGTACAGTCTTGTAGGACAATTTGTACAATCTTGTACACATGTGTACAGTCTTGTAGGCCATGTGTACAGTCATGTATACAATTGTATAATCTTGTAGGGCCATGTGTACAGTCTTGTAGGATCATGTGTACAATCTTCTGACATATTTGTACAGTCTTGTAGGATCATTTGTATAGTCTTGTAGGATCATGTGTACAGTCTTGTAGCACCATGTGTACAGTCTTGTACACATTTTTACAGTTTTGTAGGACCATGTGTACAATCTTGTAGGTGTTGGGTTTTAGGGGAGACAGAGAAGGCAGCGGAAACAAAAAAATTTCTCCCCAAACCAAAACCGAGGAAACGCGTCAACGTCTATATAATAGGAAAAGATGGTTTGTGGAATCATACCTTGTCCCAAGGCTTGTTCGGCGATAATACCTCACGCAATGCGCGGTCTTCAACTCCGGTCTTGGACGGTGTCTGTGCAGCTCCTGGTCACACCGGGACTGACGACTCCTCCTCCTACCGGACTGTCGGATGACAGTTGTCCTCCTAAGCGGCAGTGTCCTCCCGCCTCTGTAGTAGTCCACACAGACCACCTGGAACTCCACTCTCCTTATCCCACAAGGAAGTGGAAGGAGTCGCACCCTCCTGTTGACGTACTAGTCGCCAACACACTCTCCTGCTGCCTGTTGCAACTGCAGTTGTCCTTCCCTTGCTGCACCTCCCTTTTGCGGGAAGCACTTGCTCGGGATCTCTCACGGTTACCAAAACCAGAGAGAACGATAACTTCGCAAAGCAACCGGCTTGCATTGAGTTGTACTTTGAGAAGCCCCCAATACCCCTATATATATAGGCGGGTCATGGGACAGGTTTCTCTGTGCCCGGCAATATGAGACTAAAGCAGGAGTAGAAGGGTTCGAGAATTTTCCACAAAAAGCAACCAACTCGCAACCTGAACCGATCGATTCACAAGTGAACCAGTCAGTTGGGGACCTGAACCGGTCGGTTGGAGCACCAACCGATCGGTTGGGACCCATGAGCCGATCGGTTCACTTCTGAACCGGTCGGTTCGTGGTCCTGATCAGTTCCCAATTGACTTTCCAACTTTCGTTTCTAATTGGTATCGAATACCAATCCTTGTTCCAATCAAATTGGGCAAGTGAAACGCAAGGAAAATTCTCACTGACCTGACTTTCCCAACTTGCTTGGTTGCACCAGTTGAACCGATCGGTTCAACCGCTCGTTTCACCCTGGGCTTGAGCCGATCGACTCAACACTTGAGCCGACCGGTTCAGCAACCTCAGCCGACCGGTTCAACACTTGAACCGATCGGTTGGGAGTACAGGTTGTGCAGAATCAGTCAAATGCGATTTCAATCAATCTGATACTCCAATCAATGCATCCAACACCTTGAACCATACGATATTGATCCATCGACTGATTGAGTGTTTAATTGAACTACTAAACTCCTTTAGTAATTAATCTAAACATTGCTTTGTGGACAAAACTCCTCTTCCAGGTTAAATCCTATGTGTGTGACCCTGCAGGTTCATTTCACGTTGGCAGTGAAAGTCCATAACACTTATGACTTCACAAGCAAAGAGCGGTGCCTAGTCACACATCAGTGCTACCCAAGTGAAAGTAGAAAGTTGGAGAAAAACTTTCATCCTACAATCCGTGAATGGTGTTACAGTGAATGTATAATTCCTTTGTCACTGATATCCCGAATGAACTCAAGGCATGGAACAGTCATCCTATCAACGTTCATTCACTTTCTTGATCTCAGAGTAGATTGAAGGAGATATGTATGACATCAATATCACATATTGATTCACACATGCGTGCGCACGCCTATCTCAATCCTACTCATCAAGTGGCCTTGGATATCAAACTCCCTCAGGAGGGACAAATCCCATATCTATCACTCACCCCTCAAAAGCCCCATGTGTCAAAGCCACCCAATCATCACCTTTATAACAACCCATGTTTCAGGACTGCGTTTGATGATGTCAAAGTGTGCCCACCGACATGTGTTGAGTGTAGTGATTTCAGGTCAAAGAATCACACTCACCACCATCACTGTGAGTACTGATTGTGACTACCATCTTATGGTTCCATGTGTCAAACTCACGGTGGGTCTGTCTGGTACACTTGTTCTCTAACAAGTACCTATGTGTTTGGTTTGATATCTCTATATCATGACTAATGAGATTCTATCATCAACCAACACCACAATCTAGTCTTGTGTGTCATTGCTGTCTATCTACCTTCCACAATGACATCCGACTAGGGACATAACAAGAATGTACAAACTCTTAGCATCCGTATGATCTCATCGTTCAGGTCCTCAACCTGAAAGCATACGTCATTGAGTACTGTCATTCTCTAGACATTCAATATGTTCTATCACTATCTCATATGACTGAACCAGAAAGAATTGGAAGCTTGCCTTTGATGTTTATCAAATCAATCTTAATGTATCCCACCAATCATCCCATGATTGGCTCTCAGGGCATACATACCAACAGACTCCCACTTGCACTGCGAGCCAATCACTCTTGAATCATATTCATAGTGATCTTCAAACATGTCCCACATGTTACTGTGCTCTAGTGCGAACATAGTGAGTAATGGCAACACATTGCCAAAGTCAGTATAAATTGCATTTCTCTCATCTATTCGCTGTACGTCACACGTATGAGATGGAGTTGCCGTAATATGCGATCTAGTATTCCATTGCTAACCTTTAGCCACATTGCATGATCAAGGATTCCAGACTTGTCATCAATGACCGAAATATCTATAAGTTCATCTCATGAACTTCTAGATCCATATAGTATCCACTGATGTTCTCTAACACACGAATACTCGGCATTTCCTTTTAAATGGTTTTATTGGAACATTTCCAATTATCAACAAACTTTCACTTTTATACATCCTATGTATATTTTGCGATTAATTTTCTGTCCTTTCGGAAGTTCGCATCAATGTAACTCTTTACATCAAACTCTTCCTTATCTCCATAGAACTAGTACTTCACAAGTACTTATCAAGTTCTCATGGTATTCCAGTAACCCTTACTGGAAGTAAACAGACATCCACTCGTCATGTCCCACATACGAGTTATCAGGATGAGCACATCATATTGTCATGTCATACATACAAAATGATGAATGCATTTTATTCTTTCCATGTCATACATGCAAGACAATGGGATGATTATATACATGATAGATCCATATCTATTCTTAGTGTTCCCATTCTTCATAAGAACTGGACACTTGGCCTTGGGATACTAATATCCATATAACATGGACAAGTTTTCTCCCACTGAATCTGTGCATACTGAACCCTTCAGTACAGATTGCCAATGTATGCTCTCTCTTTCCAGGTCAAGAGATTTGTCGAGAACTATCTCTATAGATCTCTATTCCTATCATATAGGAAACATCTCTATCTTCCTTAAAGATAATTTCCACTTTTGGATTTCCTTTCTAGAACAATTCCATTTCACATCAACATGTGAAATGTGAATACGCTCCCACTAAATCACAGATCCCTTCTTTATCTTTGACATATCAGTCAAACCCTTTGACTATATCATCAAAGTAAAGATCCAATTCTGAGTTGCTTATACTCAATCAATCACATTGATTAGTCCATTGTAACTTATAGACTTCATTTGCATTAGTGGATTCATAAACCTTATAGGTTGTGTCACGTACACATCCTGATTTTATTCCTCAAAGGAATGCGGTTTTAGTATCCATATGCCAAATGTCTTAGTCATTAAGTTGCAATCAACAAGCATCATCCTTCTCAAAATGTTATCCATGTGTCTTAACACTTAAGACTTATTTGCACTTATGGATATGATCCAATGAGTGCTACCATCAAGGTCATACCTTATGGTTCACATGGATGTCATTTTGGATGTAATGGTCATAAACCATAACTCAAGATTCGGTTCCTCATATTCATCTTGATAGTTGACTCATCACATGAACAACTGATCACATAGATAATTGAGGTGTATCTGTTAAAGATATAAGAACTCACAACCCTTGTGATTCTTGATTTCTTTTATTAGTGTGGGGTACTCATTTATTAAGAAGAATTCAGTTATTCGATAATCATTCTCTAACTCCTTAGAGTATGATTCCTTCTTGATTTAGACATCACTATGCCTTAATCATGAGTTCACTATGATACACTATCATAATCACTCATAAGGATCTCAAACATTTGGTCCAAGTATTTCATTCATTGATCTCATCAAGAATTAATATTTTACCAAATTTGTACTTCATCTATGATAATCTTGAACACTTCAAGATATTCATATTGGTATTTCTCTAAACACCATTTGAAGTATTAGCATTTTTTCCAATAGGTATGTAAATACATCACATGTATTATACCTAATAGGATAATCATTCTCCCACTATATTAGTGAAGATTGATTAATCATGTCCAAGATATTCATGTCTCTTACTGGTTCTCTAACCAAAAGAGTCTAGATTTATCCATCATATGGAAACTAGAAATGAATTTCTTATGATATATGCTAATTTGATGGTTTGAGTTATCAATAACTTTAGGTATCATTTTATCTTATGCATACCATGTATCACAAGATAAACAAGGCATTGCCACAAAGATCATATCTTTAAGATTGAAACATCAACTTTATTAATTGCCATCATTGTCATACAATATGCAATAATAAAGTGTTTCTATCTATTGGCAATATATGAAATAGCAGTTCTCAACTCTATTTCGTGCCCTTTAGGATGAAATAAACTGAAAGATACTCCTATCTATGGCCGCAACACTTGCTCCAATGATGGGTATTTCTTTCTTGGTCCTTTCACAAAGGCCATCACTTCTTTGCGGATATTGCATATCATATATGACATATCCATATCTTGGTATCATATACCTCGGATAAAGAAGTGGTTCATTTCATGATACCTTAGGTGGAGATCTCCATCCCCTCCTTCATCTTCTTTTGTTCTTCCAGATATAGAGGGCAGTTCCCTCATACACCCTTTCCCCATGTGCCTTGAGGCTGAAGACGGCTTGGATTTCTGGCTAGCATCAGAACACTTCTTAGCTTTGCCCTTGCCCTTGCCCTTAAGACTTACATTTTCTTTGATCACATCAAAGATTATGGTTTGTCTTTCTTCATCTTTGCCTCTACTATCCTCAACATGTCCAACAACTCTGTCAACGCTTGTCAAAGTTGTTCATGTTGTAGCTTATCATGAATTGTATGATTCTCGCAACATTTGCAGTATCATACCAATAGCCAACTCTTGGCTCAGATGGAATCCTTCTTAGTCAAGTCTTTCCACATACCCAATCACATTGAGTGTATGAATACCTTAGGTGGATCTCCTTCTGTCATGCCATACTAGGACAGTGTTTTGGAGACATCATATGTCTCATGTTGTCTCTGCAACTCATAGTTCAGAGAACACAACATCAAGCACTCCTCATCAATGTCTTTCTCAATATGCTTCCATAAGCATACTTTCAGCCATTGATGTGGTGGGATCGAGTTCATCTGGTTTTGGTATAACTAGGACTTAGAGCTTTCGCTCTTTGAGAACACTTCTCACCATCCTAACCAGTCGTGGAATGATTCCCATTTAATTTGTTGGTCTCAAAGACCGATCGCAAATAAAGTGATTTGTTGATTAACCATTTATTTTAACAAAAGGAAATATATGCAATTTTAGTCCAAAAACTCATTTTTGACTTGTTTGATTGATTTGAAAAGTTGACGATAAAATTAGGCCTTTAATTAATTATCGCTCCCACTATTTTACTTCAAATTGATAGCCCTCACCATCAATTCGGAAGATTGCAGCGTACAACCTTCTAGTGGGCAAGATCCTGAAATCCTCTAAGTCATGAGTTAGCTTTGGCTGATCGCCCACAACTTAGATCTCTCAGGTAGGCAACTTTTGCCAATTGCATCATATGCAACTCTTGTTGAATGAACATGCACAACTCCTTGCCATGAACATTCCTTGCCTCTGGGCTTAGACGCTCTAAGAATCACCAGTTAAGTCTAACCCAAAAGCCGACACGATAGAACATGCACCCTGCTTTGGCAGAACCTACATGTCTACCCTTCACACTTCCACAAGATAGATGGTGCACCACGCTTTGGCGTAACCTACGCTTGGTCGATCGAGCTTTTCATGTGTGCCGCTAATGGAAGGCATATAAGACTTAATATTTTAATGAGGGATTTAGTTTTTATATACATATACATATCCAATCACCACAATACATAGTATGTATCATATACATTCTATATCCCACATAAAACATGCACAAACGATAAAAAGCGATGATTATGGCCATCCTAATGTGATTCCTCGAGCCAAGAGGAATCACGGTCATCTAGGTCTACATCACATGCAACATGTACAAGATGAACATCTGTGCCTTGCCATCTGAGTTGATCAACTCATCACATGAATGATCTGTACTCTCCAGCCGGTCGTCTGGGTGCCACCAGCCGATCGGTTGGCTCCTCCAACCGATCGGTTCGCCTGGTCGTCGTGCATCTCGTCATGTCTGCCACCCGCTCGTCTCGCTCCTCGAACCGGTCATCAACCGATCGGTTCACTCCTTGAACCGACTGTCTGGAACGTCAACCGATCGGTTCACCCCTTGAACCGATCGTTTCAGCTGTCTTCTTTATGTCTGCCGGTCTTTGACATAACAGGAAATAAAAATCTATCCTATTATTACATTGCTTAAAAGAAGAAACCCCGAGTTACATTCGGGGGGAGCAAAGGTAGGAAAGAATCTCGAATTATTTCGAGTTACATCAGGAATAAGAGAGGGAAGATCGGTGCGCAGACCGAGATGCAAGCAACCACAAACAACCACACACAGATAGGGGTTTATAGGCCATAATCACGCTACACACATCCACCACAAAAACTCGTTTAAGGGCGACGCGTATCGAGTGCATTAATAATACATATCATATATGTAATTAGGGATTTGTGGATTTAGGATTGGACATGCATAAAGCCAATATTATTCACATCGTATGCAATAAATAAAGGCGACAAAACAAAATCGATCATATCGATATTCCTAAAATATAGAGCAGTTGACGTGGCTCTGATACCACTGTTGGGTTTTAGGGGAGACAGAGAAGGCAGCGGAAACAAAAAATTTTCTCCCCCAACCCATACCGAGGAAACGCGTCAACGTCTATATAATAGGAAAGGATGGTTTGTGGAATCATACCTTGTCCCGAGGCTTGCTCGGCGACAATACCTCGCGCAATGCGCGGTCTTCAACTCCGGTCTTGGACGGTGTCTGTGCAGCTCCTGGTCGCACCGGGACTGACGACTCCTCCTCCTACCGGACTGTCGGATGACATTTGTCCTCCTAAGCGGCAGTGTCCTCCCGCCTCTGTAGTAGTCCACACGGACCACCTGGAACTCCACTCTCCTTGTCCCAAAAGGAAGTGGAAGGAGTCGCACCCTCCTGTTGACGTACTAGTCGCCAACACACTCTCCTGCTGCCTGTTGCAACTGCAGTTGTCCTTCCCTTGTTGCACCTCCCTTTTGCGGGAAGCACTTGCTCGGGATCTCTCACGGTTACCAAAACCAGAGAGAATGACAACTTCACAAAGCAACCGGCTTGCATTGAGTTGTACTTTGAGAAGCCCCCAATACCCCTATATATATAGGCGGGTCATGGGACAGGGTTCTCTTTGCCCGGCAATATGGGACTAAAGCAGGAGTAGAAGGGTTCGAGAATTTTCCACAAAAAGCAACCAACTCGCAACCTGAACCGATCGATTCACAAGTGAACCGGTCGGTTAGGGACCTGAACCGGTCGGTTGGAGCACCAACCGATCGGTTGGGACCCATGAGCCGATCGGTTCACTTCTGAACCGGTCGGTTCGTGGTCCTGATCAGTTCCCGATTGACTTTCCAACTTTTGTTTCTAATTGGTATCGAATACCAATCCTTGTTCCAATCAAATTGGGCAAGTGAAACGCAAGGAAAATTCTCACCGACCTGACTTTCCCAACTTGCTTGGTTGCACCAGTTGAACCGATCGGTTCAACACTTGAACCGCTCGTTTCACCCTGGGCTTGAGCCGACCGGTTCAGCAACCTCAGCCGACCGGTTCAACACTTGAACCGATCGGTTGGGAGTACAGGTTGTGCAGAATCAGTCAAATGCGAGTTCAATCAATTCGATACTCCAATCAATGCATCCAACACCTTGAACCATACGATATTGAGCCATCGACTGATTGAGTGTTTAATTGAACTACTAAACTCCTTTAGTAATCAATCTAAACATTGCTTTGTGGACAAAACTCCTCTTCCAGGTTAAATCCTATGTGTGTGACCCTGCAGGTCCATTTCACGTTGGCAGTGAAAGTCCATAACACTTATGACTTCACAAGCAAAGAGCGGTGCCTAGTCACACATCAGTGCTACCCAAGTGAAAGTAGAAAGTTGGAGAACAACTTTCATCCTACAATTCGTGAATGGTGTTACAGTGAATGTATAATTCCTTTGTCACTGATATCCCGAATGAACTCAAGGCATGGAAAAGTCATCCTATCAACGTTCATTCACTTTCTTGATCTCAGAGTAGATTGAAGGAGATATGTATGACATCAATATCACATACTGATTCACACATGTGTGCGCACGCCTATCTCAATCCTACTCATCAAGTGGCCTTGGATATCAAACTCCCTCAGGAGGGACAAATCCCATATCTATCACTCACCCCTCAAAAGCCCCATGTGTCAAAGCCATCCAATCATCACCTTTATAACAACCCATGTTTCAGGACTGCGTTTGATGATGTCAAAGTGTGCCCAACGACATGTGTTGAGTGTAGTGATTTCAGGTCAAAGAATCACACTCACCACCATCACTGTGAGTACTGACTGTGACTACCATCTTATGGTTCCATGTGTGAAACTCACGGTGGGTCTGTCCGGTACACTTGTTCTCTAACAAGTACCTATGTGTTTGGTTTGATATCTCTATATCATGACTAATGAGATTCTATCATCAACCAACACCACAATCTAGTCTTGTGTGTCATTGATGTCTATCTACCTTCCACAATGACATCCGACTAGGGACATAACAAGAATGTACAAACTCTTAGCATCCGTATGATCTCATCGTTCAGGTCCTCAACCTGAAAGCATACGTCATTGAGTACTGTCATTCTCTAGACATTCAAT
Organism: Alisma plantago-aquatica; assembly: GCA_963693085.1. NCBI lineage: Eukaryota > Viridiplantae > Streptophyta > Magnoliopsida > Alismatales > Alismataceae > Alisma > Alisma plantago-aquatica. Next base: position 609,258,793 of record OY856412.1, on the reverse strand, counting down.
ATGTTCTATCACTATCTCATATGACTGAACCAGAAAGAATTGGAAGCTTGCCTTTGATGTTTATCAAATCAATCTTAATGTATCCCACCAATCATCCCATGATTGGCTCTCAGGGCATACATACCAACAGTAGGGCCCTTTGTACAATCTAGTGGGACCATGTGTACAGTCTTCTTCATATGTGTACAGTCTTATAGGACCATGTGTACAGTCTTGTACAACTATTTGCACAGTCTTGTAGGGCCATGTGTATAGTCTTATATATATGTGTACAGTCTTGTAATATCATGTGTACAGTCTTGTATATATTTGTATAGTCTTGTAGGATCATGTTTATAATCTTCTGACACATGTGTACAGTCTTGTAGGATCATGTGTAAAGTCTTCTAACACATGTGTACAGTCTTGTAGGATCATATGTACAGTCTTTTGACACATGTGTCCGGTCTTGTAGGATCATGTGTGCTGTCTTCTAACACATGTGTACAGTCTTGTAGGATCATGTGTACAGTCTTCTGACACAGGTGTACAGTCTTGTAGGACCATTTGTAGAATCTTATACACATGTGTACAGTCTTGTATGGCCATGTGTACAGTCTTGTACACATTTGCACAATCTTGTAGGACCATTTGTACAATCTTGTACACATGTGTACAGTCTTGTAGGGCCATGTGTACAAGACTAAACACATTTCTACATTTTGAAACATGTGTCAGTCTTGTAAGTTACATGTGTATAGCCTTATACATATTTGTACAGTCTTGTACATATTTGTACAGTCTTCTGGGATCATGTGTAAAGTCTTCTGACACATGTGTACAATCTTGTAGGAATCATGTGTATAGTCTTCTGACACATGTGTACAATCTTGTAGGACGATTTGTACAATCTTGTACACATGTGTACAGTCTTGTAGGCCATGTGTACAGTCTTGTTCACATTTGTACAATCTAATAGGGCCATGTGTACAGTCTTATACATATGTGTACATTCTTGTAGGATCATGTGTACAGTCTTGTAGCACCATGTGTACAGTCTTGTACACATTTGTACAGTTTTGTAGGACCATGTGTACAATCTTATAGGACCATTTGTACAATCTAGTGGGACCATGTGTACAATCTTTTTCATATGTGTACAATCTTACAGGACCATGCCTACTGTCTTGTACGACCATTTATACAGTCTTGTAGGGCCATGTGTATATTCTTGTACATATGTGTACAGTCTTGTAATATCATGTGTATAGTCTTATACATATTTGTACATACTTGTAGGATCATGTGTACAGTCTTCTGACACATGTGTACAGTCTTGTAGGATCATGTATACAGTCTTCTAACACATGTGTACAATCTTGTAGGATCATGTGTACAGTCTTTTGACACAAGTGTAAAGTCTTGTAGGATCATGTGTACAGTCTTCTGACACATGTGTACAGTTTTGTATGACAATTTGTACAATCTTGTACACATATGTACAGCCTTGTATGGCCATGTGTACAATCTTGTACACATTTGTACAATGTTGTAGGACCATTTGTACAACCTTGTACACATGTGTATAGTCTTGTAGGGCCATGTGTACACGACTAAACACATGTGTATAGTCTTGTAGAATCATGTGTACAATCTCCTGACACATGTGGACAGTCTTATAGAATCATGTGTACAGTCTTGTAGGATCATGTGTACAGTCTTCTGACACATGTGTTCAGTCTTGTAGGATCATGTGTACAGTCTTCTGATACATGTGTACAGTCTTGTAGGACAATTTGTACAGTCTTTTACACATGAGTACAATTTTGTAGGACCATGTGTACAGTCTTGTACGACCATTTGTATAGTCTTGTAGGACCATGTGTACAGTCTTGTACACATTTGTACAATTTTGTAGGACCATATGTACAGTCTTGTAGGACCATTTGTACAGTCTTGTACACATTTGTACAACCTAGTAGGACCATGCGTACAGTCTTGTTCATATGTGTACAGTCTTGTAAGATCATGTGTACAGTCTTGTAGGGCCATGTGTACAGTCTTGTACATATGTGTGCAGTCTTGTAATATAATGTGTACAATCTTCTGACACATGTGTTCAGTCTTGTAGGATCATGTGTACAGTCTTCTAACACATGTGTACAGTTTTGTACGACCATTTGTATAGTTTTGTAGGACCATGTGTACAGCCTTGTACACATTTGTATAGTCTTGTACGACCATTTGTACAGTCTTGTAGGACCATGCGTACAGTCTTGTACACATTTGTACAGTTTTGTAGGACCATGCGTACAATCTTGTTCATATGTGTACAGTCTTGTAGGATCATGTGTATAGTCTTGTAGGACCATGTGTACTGTCTTGTAATATAATGTGTACAGTCTTCTGACACAATGTGTACAATCTTGTGTACAACGTGTACAATCTTGTGACACAGCGAATTGATGCATGTGTTCAATCTTGTGACACAATGTGTACAATTTTTCAATACATGTCTCAGTCTTGCAGGATCATGTGTATAGTCTTGTACACATTTCTACAGTCTTGTAGAATCATTTGTAGGACCATGTGTATAGTCTTGTAAGGCCAAGAGTATAGTGTTGTGATACATGTGTACAATCTTGTAGGACCATGTGTACAACCTTGTACACTTTTGTATAGTTTTGTAGGACCATGTGTACAGTCTTGTAGGACCATTTGTACAGTCTTGTACACATTTGTACAATCTAGTAGGACCATGTGTACAGTCTTGTTCATATGTGTATAGCCTTGTAGGATCATGTGTACAGTCTTATACGGGCATGTGTACAGTCTTGTACATATATGTACAAGACTATAATATCATGTGTACAGTCTTGTACATATTTGTACAGTCTTTTAGGATCATGTGTACAGTCTTCTGACATATGTGTACAACCTTGTAGGATGATTTGTACAATCTTGTACACATGTGTCCAGTCTTGTAGGGCCATGTGTACAATCTTGTACACATCTGTACAATCTTGTAGAGCCATGTGTACAGTCTTTTGTACACATGTGTACAGTCTTGTAGGATCATGTGTATAGTCTTCTGACACATGTGGACAGTCTTGTAGGATCATGTGTACAGTCTTTTGACACATGTGGACAGTCTTGTAGGATCATGTGTACAGTCTTCTGACACATGTGTTCATTCTTGTAGGATCATGTGTACATTCTTCTGACACATGTATTCAGTCTTGTACACATGTGTACAGTCTTGTAATATAATGTGTACATTCTTCTGACACAATGTGTACAGTCTTCTGACACAATGTGTACAATCTTGTGTACAACGTGCACAATCTTGTGACACAGTGAATTGATGCATGTGTACAATCTTGTGACACAATGTGTACAATTTTTCGATACATGTCTCAGTCTTGTAGGATCATGTGTATAGTCTTGTACAGATTTCTACAGTCTTGTAGGATCATTTGTAGGACCATGTGTATAGTCTTGTACACATGTGTATAGTCTTGTAGGACCATGAGTACAGTGTTGTGACACATGTGTACAGTCTTATACGACCTTGTGTACAACCTTGTAGACATTTGAGCAGCTTTGTAGGACCATGTGTACAGTCTTGTACGACCATTTGTACAGTCTTGTACACATTTGTACAATCTAGTAGGACCATGTGTATAGTCTTGTTCATATGTGTATAGTCTTATAGGGCCATGTGTACAGTCTTCTTCATATGTGTATAGTCTTGTTCATATGTGTACAGTCTTGTTCAGATGTGTACAGTCTTATAGGATCATGTGTACAGTCTTGTAGGGCCATGTGTACAGTCTTGTACATATGTGCACAAGATTGTAATATCATGTGTACAGTCTTGTACATATTTGTATAGTCTTGTAGGATCATGTGTACAGTTTTTTGACACATGTGTACAATCTTGTAGGACCATGTGTACAGTCTTGTATGATGATTTGTATAATTTTATACACATGTGTACAGTCTTGTAGGGCCATGTGTACAGTCTTGTACACATTTGTACAATCTTATAGGGTCATGTGTACAGTCTTTTACACATGTGTATAGTCTTGTAGGATCATGTGTACAGTCTTCTGACACATGTGGACAGTCTTGTAGGATCATGTGTAAAGTCTTGTAGGATCATGTGTACAATCTTCTGACATATGTGTTCAGTCTTGTAGGATCATGTGTACAGTCTTCTGACACATGTGTACAGTCTTATATGACCATTTGTATAGTCTTGTACACATGTGTATAGTTTTGTAGGACCATGTGTACAGTCTTGTACGACCATTTGTACAGTCTTGTAGGACCATGTATAGAGTCTTGTACACATTTGTACAGTTTTGTAGGACCATGTGTACAGTCTTGTAGGACCATTTGTACAGTCTTGTACACATTTGTACAATCTAGTAGGACCATGTGTACAGTCTTGTTCATATGTGTACAGTCTTGTAGGATCATGTGTACAGTCTTGTAGGGCCATGTGTACAGTCTTGTACATATGTGTACAGTCTTGTACATATGTGTACAGTCTTGTAATATAATGTGTACAATCTTATGACACATGTGTTCAGTCTTGTAGGATCATGTGTACAGTCTTCTGACACATGTGTACAGTCTTGTATGACCATTTATACAGTCTTATAGGACCATGTTGACTGTCTTGTACACATTTGTACAGTTTTGTAGGACCATGTGTACAGTCTTATAGGACCATTTATATAGTCTTGTAAACATTTGTACAATCTAGTAGGACCATGTGTACAATCTTTTTCATATGTGTATAGTCTTGTAGGATCATATGTACAGTCTTGTAGGGCCATGTGTACAGTCTTGTACACATGTATCCGGTATTGTAATATAATGTGTACAGTCTTCTGACACATGTGTTCAGTCTTGTAGGATCATGTGTACAGTCTTGTAAGACCTTGTGTACAGTCTTGTAAGACCATGTGTATAGTTTTGTAAGACCATGTGTACAGTCTTGTAAGACCATGTGTACAGTCTAACAAAAATGCTTCTAAGTTTTGGAAAACAAGTTGACAGCATAACATCCAACACTTCGAGACTGTGATGTCTATCCTAATCGACCAGTCCACTCACTTGAGATATAATTGTATGCGACTGCATAAACTTCTACATAAACAAAAATGCTTTTTAAACCAACATTCTTCATAAAAATATAGAATATACGATTATGTAGTTTACTAAGTAGTTCATAAAACTCTTTTGTATGTGTATAGTACATAGGGAACTTTTGTATTCAATCTAAATAGTATATAAGGATCTTTTGTAAGTGTATAGTCACTACTACAGAAACAGCCTTTGGCGTCGGTTGTTTAACCCCCTTTGGCGTCGGTTTCTGAGCGACGCCTATGTGGGCGCCGCTAAAGGTCGAACACTTCGGCGTCGATTTTTTAACCGATGCCTATTTAACATATAGGCGTCGGTCTTTTAGTAGATAACCGACGCCAAAAGGGTTCGCGCCACAGAAAACGGCGTCATCTAGGACACATTCTGCGTCGGTTATCTACTAATAGACCGACGCCTATATGGACTATAGCATCGGTGTTTACTTGGTAACTGACGCAGAAAGAGTCCTAGATGACATTGTTTTCTGTTGCGCGAACCCTTTTGGCGTCGATTTTCTATAAAAAACTGACGCCATACTTCAAGAAAACACGGCCGTGCTTCCCTACACGGCCGTGTTTAGTACTATAGGCGTCGGTTTTATATGAATAACCGACGCCTTTTCCACCACGGCCGTGCTTTCCTGCACGGTCGGGTTGTTTGTACTATTAGGCGTCGGTTTTTATCCAATAACCGACGCTGTAGGTCTTTGCTGACGGTTTTCTGTAAATAACCGACGCCTATATCTATTTTTTTTCATATCAGTTTGCAGGCCTGCTGTGGCTGGTCAGCAGGATGAGAACCTGAAATTCAGTTTTCTGAACTGCAGGTTTACGACATCCATTGATATCAGCCTACAAACAGGCCACAAACCTGCAAAAGTCCCAAGGAAAATTTCACACAAGTAGATACATTCAGACATCAATTCAATTCTCACATTCACACATATAGAAACATTCAAATACATGTATTAACATTCAGAAATATTCATTTACAAAGTATCATTTATTATCGCTATCAACATCCCAATTATATCTTACAGTTGCCACTGCTTGTATGGCTTTTGCCCATTCTTCTCTTATTTCATTTAATGCTTCTATCGTATATGGAGCATGTATATTTTTTAAGCGTTTACCTGTAGTGTTGTCAGTTTTAAACACCTGCAAAGAGAATGATGTATATATATATAAGTAATAATATAAAAATAAGATTGATATATTTCATACTAACTAATGAGACTATATATAATACCTCATGTATGGTATCGATGTCCAATGCAGCATGTTTGATAATCATCTGCATAAATCGCATCACATAGTATGCGCATGCCCAGCCATTGTCTTGTGTAGCGCACTATAAATTGAAACATACAAAATAATACAACTAAGCACAATTTACATCAATAATATATACATTGGAGTCGGGAACTTACTTGTACGTTCTCCCAATTTATTGGCTGGTTCTTTTTCCTTGGGACCGTTCCTCCAACCTTTTTGAATGCATCTAAACCCCTACATGTTAATATAACACAGTAAATTATATAAGTAAATAGTAATATAATAACATATGTTAACAGATACAAAAATGAAATATTTCTCACCAGAATAATGGCATTCTCATTACGTGTCCAATTTTAGTATTTAATGTACTTCCCGTGGGATCTAGATAATAAACAGTGAACGTCCCGGGGACAATAACTAGTAACTCCCAATGTTTACCGCTAGAGGTAAAAAGTTAACAATTAATAACTCAAAATGCACAATAAAAATGGAATTTTCTTAAGTCCAAATTATAAATAAAGTAAACTTACTTGACATTGAATGGAGCTATTATTATCGTCTTCTTTTGCTGACCAAAAATTGTAAAAGCATCTATACAGTATTGTTGAACATTATCAGGGTCGTTAGCTACCATACTAATCAATGATGGAATCAAAAATCCCACATGATCAAATGCAAATTGTTTACAATGATCTTCGACTAAGTAGCTGCAAAACATGTATTACGTATGCATTAATATATAAGAAACCAGATCACCGGATCTTACACAAGGTATATGGATGTATAAACAAGATCTCACCTTATCCATGTCTCTATCATTGATGTATTTAGCCAATCATACATAAACAGCTCAATAATATCTTGTATAAATAAAGAGCTATCGTATGATTGACCTGCATAATCTGCATCTAAAGAAACAATTATCGGGCAATGTATATTATGTGCCCGTAGCCAACATGCCATTCCCCTACAAGCAGGACCTAACGGGTATGTTAGGTCAGTTGGAACCCAAGTTGGTAATGCGGGAAGTGGAGGTGGAGGTCTAGGTGCTCCTGGTGTCTTCTTTTTAACCTGTATATATAATTTCAGATCAGTTGACATCATATATACACATTAACAGTCTAAATCAATGTAAATTTATCTTACAATTTCAGTAGTGTAGACGACATCTGCTTTGGGCCACAATATGACCCCGCCTTCTGCCTCAGCAAGTGTATCAATATCCGGGTGGGGATATGGCAATGTAGCTTCCCTCCAATCGGGTAACACACGTAATGGGCCCACACGAACGTAGCCCTGTGGCATTGGAGTCCCGTGAAACCTTTCCCCAGGAAGGGACGGGTAAGCATGCGCCTCTGCAACAATATAGTCTTGTATTCTTAAGCGGCATGGCTTCAATGCCTACAAATTTACGTAAAGAATGTTATACATATATACATATCATCTTGAAAACATATCATCTTAAAAAGACTAGCTACAATGTCATAAACAATACTTACAGCAGACGTGTTAGGCGATGGGTCTCCAGGATTACTCGCAGTCTGTGCATCAGGAGAAGAGTGGGTCGCCACAGGCTGATTGGAAGCCTGAGATGCCTGCCACCGCAGCAATTCTTCCTTGACCTTCTCAGCAACTACATCGTTGACCTTCTTAGCAACTATATCCTCGACTCTCTTATTCTCCTATACATGGATAAAAGAAACATTAGCTTCTTATTATTGAATTTCCTTTTGCAGTAACATTCTAAAACAAGAATATGTTACCTCTTCTTGAGAAAGTCCCGCTCTGGGTTTGTGTTGGGATGGCCCAAAGAATGCTTTGATGCCCACACCAGCGCCTGCACCCCTAACACGTCCAGGATGCTCTGGGTTACCCAGAGCAACTGTCAATTCATCCCTTGTGACCTGAGGGATGAACGTGCCTTGTTTCCGCTGCTCGTGCAGCTCCTGCTAATCACCATCAACAGAAATTGGTAAGTTAACACCACAAATAATCAATATTCAAATGATTGCTCTAAGAGTTGTATTTTACCATTTTCACAGCCGCCTCAGCAGTTACGGGCTTCTTTATTTCACCCTTCTTGTTTTTCCTCCCAGCTATCCAGGTATCATGGCGAGGCATGGGTGTGGCAGACTCTTGAGTAGGAGCAGACTCCTGAGTAGCCGCAGACTCCGCATGTAGTCTTTGGCGAACGCTTGCATAGCCTTTTGGACCCATAGTGTGGTCATGCACATTCAGTGCACACCTTGCTTTTTGTGCGTCACTGAGGGCCTAGTTAGTATGCACATTAATGATTTGGTTAGTATCACTAAATGTTAATCTTGAATAGGTGAATACAATATATATTAATTAAATTGGGAGTGACACCTAATACCTTGAATTCTTCAGATTTTCTTGAAGCAACAAAATTGTCCCAATCTTCTTTGTCCAAGAAGTTCCATTGTTCAAGGGCTGACTTCTTTTTCTTATCACCCTCTTTTATGTATTCTCTGTTCAGATTTGTCCTATAATTCCTAAGCATCTTTCCAGCGCGTTGCATCACACTTTTACGATGCAACTTCTCATCCAATGCAAACAGATTCTGTAAAATAAAAATGTTATTAACTAGTATCCAAAATAGAATTGCAAATAATAGAATTTGTAATATACAAAATAGAATTGCAAATAATAATAACTCACGCATAAATCCTTCCATATCAAGTCTTTTTTCCCCTGAGGAACTTTATGCCAATTATCATACTTAACACCACAATGGCTCTGAGTGGTACACCCAAGATAGTTTACAAAATTATTGCGGTTCACTCCAATTGCATTTCCTCCATTATCAAACTCCACAACCAATTTGGATCCACTGCCACTAAGCGCTATTAACTTCTTCAACAGAGTGATGCCCCTTTTCTTGTTAAGTGTTTGGTGCTGCGCATCAAGTTGCTCCAGTGCTTCAGTGGGTACATGTGCATCATCAACCTAAAATTTGACAAAAATAAACACACTGAATTAGCCCAATATAGAAATATAAGATATATGACATAACTAGAAGATAATGAATTTTATAGAAATACAGGATATGTTTTTAGAACTTACATTAGTATCCTCGCCATGCTCGTCATAGACAGCATGCTCATCATGGACTTCATGCTCATCATGGACATCATGCTCATCATGGTCAGCCATCTGAAAATGTCATTAAAAAGGCAAACATTTAGCATTTGTATTAACTAGAAAGAGGCAAACATTTAGCATTTGTATTAACTAGAAAAACGCAAACATTTAGCATTTGTATAAACATACATGTCTCTAAAATTGTGATCTTTTATCAATTAACAATCCTTCATTGTGATCTCCGCGCACATATAAGTCATCATTAGCTTCAATATTTTGTGGAGTTGGCAACCCAACTGAGAATGGACTGGAGTCATCATACTTATCATAGTACTCTTCTTCATCTATAGGATCTTCAATGAACTGTCTTTTACCATGAAGAACAACCGACCATTTATCATTTGCAGGATCATCAATATAGAATATTTGTTTCGCCTGTGATGCCAATATGAATGGTTCACCCTTCTCACCAATCTTTTCAAAGTTCACCAAAGTGAAACCCAATTCATCCACTATAACTCCTTTGGTGTTATCAACCCAATTACATTTAAAGAGCGGAATTTTGAAATCTATGTAGTCAAACTCCCAAATGTCTTCAATGACATCGTAAGATGACATTTTAGCTTCACGTGGACTCTTATCCTTTGCACTTGCAAAGTACATAGTCGACGCTTGAAGAGTGACCCCACTATTTTGGACGACACTCTTATCATCTTGGCACTTTGTGTAATATGTGAATCCATTAATGTCAAACCCTTCATAAGACATAACATTCGGTTTTGGTTTAAAGGCGAGGCATTTGATAGTTTCTGTAATATCATTTGGTGTTTGAGATAGTTGATGTAAGACTTTATCTTCAAACCACTTAGTAAAAGTCTTATTATGCTCTCTAGCAAGCCACATTGAACTTGCTCGAGGATGTTGTCTCTTTATGAAATTGGTATGTTCCTCGATAAACACTCACTTCGTCCATATTGTGTAAAATATACAAGTGAGCTTGTTCCAACTGCTCACGGCTGATTACTTTCACCCGTGATCCCAAAATTCCTTTGCCCTCCTCAATATTCTTGTCATTATCAGGAGTGTCATTACCACTGAGAAAGTCATTGCAAAAATCCATAACCTCTCTCGCCACATAACCTTCAATAATACTCCCTTCAGGCCGATAATGGTTTCAAACATCACCTTTAAAAATGCTCATGTATCGTTCAAAGGGATACATCCAATGCAAGAAAATTGGTCCCAACATTTTCACTTCCCTAGTCAAGTGGACAACAAGATGTACCATGATATCAAAGAATGAAGGAGGGAAATACATCTCAAGCTGACATAGGGTAACAACCACTTCTCTTTGCAAAGTATCGAGAGTATCAGGGTCAATAACTTTGCTGCATAGACTGTTGAAAAAGAAACAAAGTCTGGTAATTGCAAACCTTACATGCTTCGGCAATATAGATCGAATTGCCACAGGCAATATTTGTTGCATTAGAGTGTGACAATCATGAGATTTAAGACCTATCAACTTCAGATCTTTCATTGATACCAATCTACGGATGTTGGATGAGTAACCATGTGGCACCTTAACATTTACCAAGCATTCACAAAAAGTTTTCTTCTCCTTTCTAGACAACGTGTAACAAGCGGGAGGTAAGTATGTTCTTTTATTACCCATTTCACGTAATTCTATTAATTCTGACCTTATTCCCATTTCACGTAGGTCCAGTCTAGATTTTATCCCATCTTTAGTCTTACATGGTATATTTAACAGAGTACCAATGATGCTATCACAGACATTTTTCTCAACGTGCATTACATCGATACAATGCCTGACTGTCAAAGAACTCCAATAAGGAAGATCCCAAAATATTGACTTCTTCTTGAATGAAGAATTGTCACTTCGTGTGGCCATACTACATTGTGATTTCTTACCAAATTCATTGACAATGTCTTTTACTCTTGCATAAACAACATCCCCTGGTATAGGTTTAGGTGCACTCCGTTCATCATTCCATCCATTGAATGATTTGTGCTTCCTACGATATGGATGGAATTTTGAAAGAAACCTTCGATGACCAAGATATACAGTCTTGCCGCCATGTTTTAGTCTTATTGAATCAGTGTTTTCTTCACATATAGGACACGCTTTAGCTCCTTTGACACTATATCCAGACAAATTCCCATATGCTGGAAAGTCATTAACAGTGCAAAACAAGATAGCGTGCAAACGAAATGTCTCTCTTGCTGAAGCATCATAGGTCATCACACCTTCAGCCCAAAGTTTCTTTAAGTCATCAATCAAAGGTTCAAGATAAACATCGATATCATTTCCGGGTTGTTTAGGGCCCGATATCAACAATGACAACATAACGTACTTATTTTTCATACACATCCAGGGAGGAAGATTGTATATAACAAGCATGACTGGCCAAGTGCTATGTTGGCTGCTCAATGTCCTATACGGATTCATCCCATCTGTACAAAGCCCAAGTCTTAGATTCCTATCTTCTTCACCAAATTTGGGGTACAATAGATCAATCTTCTTCCACTGTGGGGAATCAGACGCATGCCGTAGGATCCCATCATTATTTTTCTTAACATCTGCATGCCACCTAAAATTCTTTGCATCTTTTGGATTTGCAAACAAGCGTTGAAACCGTGATATTATAGGTAGATACCACAACACCTTGGCAGGAGAACCAGTTTTGGACTCCCCCAAAGTCATCAATTTATACCTTGACGCACCACATTTTGGACAATCTTTCAAATCTACATAGTCCTTTTGAAATAATACACAATCATTCGGGCATGCGTGTATCTTCTTGGCCTCCATTCCCATTGGGCACAACATTTTCTTTACCTGGTATGTTGAGATTGGCAGCTCGTTTCCTTCAGGAAGCATTTCTTTCAACAAAGTCAACAATGAAGTGAAGCTTTTGTCGCTCCATCTATTGTTAGCTTTCAACTTATACAATCTCAACACAGCGCTAAGCTTCATAAACTTAGCACAGCCTGTGTATAACGGTATCTCAGCATCATGCACAATGTTTCTAAAGATAGGAGGTGGATCGGTGTGCTCTGCCCTACAACTATCCAGCATCGCATCAACGATGTCTGCTGGAACTGGTTCGTTCACATTTACGTCATCGGAGGTAATTTCTTCTTCCACCCAAGCACTGCTATCGACATCTACTGGTTTCGATTTTGAAATCTCTCCATGCCAGTGCCATTCTGTATAGCCTTGTACAATCCCGTTGCACATGACATGATTTTTGATTTCCTCACCAGTGTTGACTTTCAAGTTGTTACCGCAATGCCTACATGGACAGTAGAACCTATCTGTAGGTTTTTTCCTATGTTCCTCGGCAAATCTAATAAACTGATCAAGACCAGATATAAACTCTGGGGTGCAACGATTACGAATGGACATCCATGATCTATCCATTCTATGATCAGAGAAAACAAGTATATATTAGGAAACAATTATATATTAGGAAAAGATTAGGGTATACACTTACATCCTAAGTGTATAATGTGATGTCATTCTTATATATAATAAATGTGTACCACCTATCCCATCCTTGAACACCTAATCTCACTAGTAAGTGTATAATGTGTATTGAGTTTTCAAGAAAATTTCGGCAGCATTTCCCCGCTATTCTCTAAGTACATATGTACTTAGAGAACAAATGGGGAAATGCTGCCGAAATTTTCTCCAAAACCCAATACACATTATACACTTACATCCTAAGTGAGATTAGGTGTTCAAGAACAGTCCCAAATCGGAGACTATCCAAGATTTACTCATAATGAGTCAATCTTGGATGGGTTTCTAGGCCAACAAACACATTTGATGTCATTCTTATATATAATAAATGTGTACCACCTATCCCATCCTTGAACACCTAATCTCACTAGTAAGTGTATAATGTGTATTGGGTTTTCAAGAAAATTTCGGCAGCATTTCCCCGCTGTTCTCTAAGTACATATGTACTTAGAGAACAAACGGGGAAATGTTGCCGAAATTTTCTCGAAAACCCAATACACATTATACACTTACATCCTAAGTGAGATTAGGTGTTCAAGAACAGTCCCAAACCGGGGACTATCCAAGATTTACTCCTAATGAGTCAATCTTGGACGGGTTTCTAGGCCAACAAACACATTTGATGTCATTCTTATATATAATAAATGTGTACTACCTATCCCATCCTTGAACACCTAATCTCACTAGTAAGTGTATAATGTGTATTGGGTTTTCGAGAAAATTTCGGCAGCATTTCCCCGCTGTTCTCTAAGTACATATGTACTTAGAGAACAAACGGGGAAATGCTACCAAAATTTTCTCAAAAACCCAATACACATTATACACTTACATCCTAAGTGAGATTAGGTGTTCAAGAACAGTCCCAAACCGGGGACTATCCAAGATTTACTCCTAATGAGTCAATCTTGGATGGGTTTCTAGGCCAACAAACACAATAATAGATATGTACATGTTAGGGTTTCATCACAATTGATGTTAGGGTTTCATCAATGTTAGGGTTTAATCAAATCAAATTAGGATGCTAGAATGGATTTAAATCAAATTAGGGTTTAAATCAAATCAAACACGACCGTGGTAAGTGGCTGTGTTGGCCTACCACGGTCGTGTTGTGCAGCACGGCCGTGCTGTCCAGAACGACCGTACTGCCCAGCACGGCCGTGGTAGGCCATTCTTCTCAGTTCTCAGTGAAAGAAGTGGTGAAACCAAGATTTAGATGCAATATTAGGCGAGCAACAACAACTGACCTCCCAACAGTGGTGGCGGTGACCGGTGAGCTCCAGGCGGCAGGGCAGGCAGGTGCAGCGGTGGCCGGCGAGCTCCAGGCGGTAGGGCAGACAGACCAAGGAGCAGCGGCGTCGGCGGCAAGGAGCAGCGGTGTCGGCGGCCGGCGGCAAGGAGGAAGGCAGCGAGCTCCAGGCGGCAGGGAAGGCAGACCAAGGAGCAGCAGTGGCTGCAGAGAAGGGGGCGCGGCGGAGAAGGGGGCGCGGAGAAGGGGAAGAAGGCAGCAACAGTGGCGGCGGAGAAGGGGGTGCGGCGGCGGCGTGGCGGCGCTGTCGTGGAGGAAGAAGGAGCTTTCGTGGAGGAGAAATCGGCGGCGTGGTCGGGCGACAGCAGAGAAGAAAAGGGAAATCGGCTCGCAATGAAACAGAAGAAAGGGGAAGAGTCGGGCGATCGCGGGATATTAAGTTCCAAAATAGCGTCGGTTGTTTCAACCAACCGACGCCTAAACCTCTTTAGCGTCGGTTGTTAGAACCAACCGACGTCCAATTGGACGATATTTTCACGAAATTGTTTGGCGGGAACCACTTTCAACGTCGGTTATAAAAGGTTAACCGACGCTGAAAGTGACACTTTTCGCGCAAATTTTCATCGCGCATAGGCGTCGGTTTCTATCTACATAACCGACGCTGAAAGTGACACTATTTTTTTTGCTCAAAAATTGGATTTCGCGGGTGACTTTAGGCGTCGGTTTATTATTAACAACCGACGCTGTATTCAAAGTGGTACCCGTGTCTGGCTGGTCTTCGAATATAGACGTCAGTTTGCTTAAATAACCGACGTCTAATAGTGTAGGCGTCAGTTTTCCTAAAGAACCGACGCCCAGAAAAGTGACACTGAATGCTGTTTCTGTAGTAGTGAGTCATGTATTCATGTGGACATCAACATGGAGAATCAAGGAAAAATGACTCTTTATTCAACATGAACTAGAGTTTTTTTGGCGATCGGACTTTGTAACAATAAAATTAAATTGGTGTACGTTTTAGATACATGGAATGACAATACGAACTAGATTGTACAAATTTCAATGAAAGAGGGAAAAGTTCTCATGAAAATCAACACTTGATATTCAGTTAAAACCTTTGGAGACATTATCGGTCGAAAAGGAGGGGTAGAAACATACAAAATCATTGAATCATCTCAATTATGAATTTGTAGTTTGAGGACATAATCTCAATTGTTGATTTGGTTAACTTCTTCAATATATATAAACAATCATCTAAAAAAATTGAATAATAATGCATCAATGCTCAGGTGATCATCCAGATTGTATCTCTATATAAATCGTTATACAATATATTGAAGTTTTTACAAATTCTCTATCTCAACAAAATTGTAAGTGAGATTCTCAACAGAATTGTATGTGAGATTCTTTTTGTCTCTATATAGTTGTATGTGAGATTCTCTTTGTCTCAAAGCAGTATAGAAACCAGATTATATTCCACAATTTCTCTTTGTCTCTACATAGTCGTATGTGAGATTCACTTTGTCTCAAAGCAGTATAGAAACCAGAATTGTATGTGAAATTATCTTTGTCTCAACAGAGTTGTAAGTGAGATTCTCTGTCTCAAAGTAGTACAGAAACTAGATTATATTCAATAAAGTCATGCAGCAAAGATCCTCTTTGTCTCAATATAATACCAACAACAATATATCCAGCCTTTGAACAGAGATGTGCGTCAGATAATTCCAGTACAAATACATCCAACATATGATTAGAGTTGTAAGATACCAAAAACGTCTCCAACATTATACCAGAACAGTTCTCTGAATAAATTGAGTCAGTAGTCTATTAACTAGCGGTTTTTCAAATGACTTTATCCAATATGAAACCAGAAGAGTTAGTACATAAATCTTCAACATGATTACAGCAGCAAACCTTTGTATCTGTTGAAAAGAACTATTAAGTAATAAGTTTAGAAGCAGATATACTCAAGTTCTGAACAGATAATCAATTTCTACAATTCAAGGTAGCAAGAAGAGTAGGAGTACAGCAAGAAATAGAATCCTACAAACAAAAAATAAGCATGTTTGAAAGCAGTTACTAAATGCATGTTTGAATGTGCTAAGATGATTTTATATAATAGTTATTTTATGCAACATAATTGCAGAATATTGATATTAGAGATATCTTCAACATGATCACGGCAGAAGCCCTTAAGTAGTAATTTCTAGAAAAGATAGTCAATTTCTAAATACACAAATAAACATAAACCTGATTATATGTTGTACACACATAAAATATGTTTTGTATTCGAGTAGTTGAACTTAAATGTAAAGCTCAAACATTGGCATAATCTAAAACTCTTACAGTGCAATATATCTGATTATGGAAACTCATAAAGTGTAATTCACTCATTCATTAATATGGAAACTCATACATTGCAATCAACCGTGGAACAGATAATCCACAATCTAAATTATGTAAATCTATTAAACAAATAAATTATACATAAAAAATAACAAGAAAAACCAATAGTTATATACCTTTTGTCAGTCAAATTCTTGAGAAACAATGTTTGAATTTAGATCCAACTGATATCCAACTGGTGCTTTCAGATCTTCAATTATAATGGTTGTATTTTGTACCTTTTCTTTCACCTTTCTTGTCTTTTTGGTATTTCTTTTTTTCGCTGAATTGGTTTTGTAGGAATGAGTTTCTTTCCATATTTTCCTACGAATTGAACATGGTATACCACAACGTTTGGACAAAGTCGGGTTATTTATTGACATGGAACTTGTACCTTCTCCAAAACACTGTTGAACATTTAAAAGAATTAGACAAGTAGGAACTAATATAAACATACAAATGTCAAAAACATAGTACTTTCAGAACTGCTACATCAAGAAACTCATTTTTATGATTGATTTGATATAAATCAGATGAACAACTTCCCTATATTTATCCCCATTGAAATAGAATTAATGCTTAGCATCAGTTGCTACAGATTCAGTTCTAACTGTGGTATTATTCAATTTGCTGTTAAAGATTGTTAACATGTGAACAAATCTTTGATATATGATATATCATAACCATTTCATTCATTTCTTAAAAAAACCATTAGAATCGTATAAAAAAGAGGTAGATAGATTCCCCATTAAATTTAGATAATAAAAATGATAAAATTTGGAATTACTGAATCTTGATATTTATCACTTAGTGTAGAAAGAGAATCGACAAGACACTTCCTAACATCTGCATAGCTTTCATTAGAAATCCTGACTATGTCACAAATTTGGCCACATATATTAGAAAGATGTTGAATTCTTTCTACAGGTTTGCCAAAAAAATTGTCAGCCCTATCTTTTAAGTAATACTTCTGACAGACGTCTTTTCTCCATCTTTCGCATATGTACTGATTTGGATAATCGTCAATTTTCAGATTTCTATTCAATACACAACAAACGTGATGACAAAGGAGACCTTTACATTCAAATGAATGGCAACTGCACTTTATATTTCTGTTGTTGTGTTCATACTGCACTTGGAAATCTTTATCTATTAATTTTGCTTTAGAATCAGAAAGCCAAATCATGCATTGTTCAGTAACTCCATATGTTGCATTTACACCATCATCACATATCAACTTCACCTCACAACAAATCATCCCTTCTAATTCTATTTGGAATTTTCTAAACATTGACAACGTGTATAATTTTCTCACTTGAACCTCTATGAGAAATTTCGTCTTCAAAGGTGCATTCTTGAATAGTGACTCATAATCAGCTTTTTTCTCTTGCTCAAACTTTGTTTCCAATGCAAGTTCATACTGATCTACAAATTGTTTCAATGAGGTCTTGGAATTTACATACGAATCAAAAAATGAATCCATCGATTTGCTGCGCTGAGTGGTTGTCGCGCTGAGTGGTTGTCATGTCTGCCCAAAAAAAGTTATCCACATATGTTGGAACCCATAACTGTCTGATTTCATAAATAGTATCAGCAGTGTTCAAGAGCAGTAGCCCAATTATTTTAAAATATATCCATTGAAGAGCTCTCATACACAGCAAATTTAATCAGTCTTGCTGCTTTGCCATTTTTACCAAGTTTGTCAGGCAGTTTCTTCATAATGTTCCATAAGCAAAGTCTGTGTCTAGTAGATGGAAAAACCACTTTGACAGCATTCATTATACTTTGGGCCTGATCAGTTACAATAGCATTCGGAGGTTTTCCTGTACAAACAATTTAGAAAATTTGTTTAGATATACAAATTACATATTGAATCTATCTTATACTATTGTTTTAGTAGTAATATATATTTACCCATGCATTTAAGCCAGGTCTCAAAAAGCCATATGTGGTTATCCTTTGTTTCCTCACATAATAAACCACATCCCATTAATATGGATTGGCAATGATGATTTACATCAACAAATGGTGTGAATGGCATGTCATATTTATTAGTCAGATAAGTAGTGTCAAAAGTGATAACATCGCCAAAAAATGTGTATGCTCTGCTTGATCGAGAATCAGCCCAAAATATATTTCTAAGAACTCCATTTTCATTTAAATCAAGGACATAAAAAATGCCTGGATCTATCTCTTGCATCTTGACAAAGTATGCTTGAATAGCTTGGGCATCTCCTTCACCTAGCCTTTGATTTCTTGAGTAATTGAGATGATTTTGAACGTCCCTAGATGTAAATGTAAGGTTTTCATAGCCTCCAACTTCAACCACTAGACTTGTCATAGTTTGACACACCAATTTTGGCACTATCGTTTAAATCGATACGCCGACATATTTCCTCGGGTATCTTTCTTTTAGAGGGTAGTAGTCTAATCATATATGAATCCAAAAGCTCATGGTTGTGTTCTTCCACAAAAGTAGCTATAGCATACTGACCGGTGTAGATTCTTCTAAATGTAATATGAGCAGGACAGGAAGTTCTTGCAGTTGGCTTTAGTCGGTATAGAGAATCTTTGGAATTGGTTGGCAGAGTACCAGTTTTTAAACATGAATATGTAATTTTTTTTTCAATCATTGGGTGTCAACTTTTTTGAACGAGCAATCTTGATTCCAAAACCACATAAATCTACATATTTTTCATAGAAAGCCTTTGCATCATATTCAGATTCAAATAACATCCCGACTACAGGCTTATCTACATCACCAGTTGGTTTAGGAAAGACTAAATCAGTGCAATTCTCCAACATAGAGATTATTGTATCTTGACCAATATTAGATTCATTTCCTTGATTATAATCTTGGTTCAAATCAACTAAACCATTTTGTGACATCTGAAAAAATTTAAAAATAGTAAAATCAGTTACTACAAAATTCATGGCATCTTAACATAAAAGATCTTCAATATTTTATACGACTGGCATAAGAATATCAAGTTAGGGTAACATAAGAGTATATGTTATTCTTTTTTTTAAGAGCCTCTAGTCAACTTTCTTTGTAAGTAGTAGATTTAGAACACCATCCTATATGACAAATCAAACAATTATATCTAAGACAGTAAGGCAACAACTACATAAACTTAACATAAGTGTGGATGAGCTCTCTATAATCATTGTGTACATCAGTTTAATGTGCTAGAACATAAAGACTTAACAACCCTCATATTTGATAGTTTACATCAAAGATCACAAAAGAATGTCACCACCTCTTTTTCAAATCTTATGAACTTTCTTGCTATTATTACTAGACTTTCGCTGAAATTAGGATGAAAACCATGAACTCTATTGAAGAAATTGAAAATCTGATTTAAGAACCTGACATTACCATAGTATGTGAGATACTATAGCTGTAGGCTTTAAGAGGCTTAAAAAACCTTATTTTTCGTTCAAATTCAGGATAACAGTTAAACCTTGTATACAAACAACAAAAAGTAACAGACCCAGGGGGTCTTCATACCTTAAAACTTTAGTAGGGGCAAAGTAATATATACGTTCTCTATAAAGGTGAAGGGGTTTTCATACCTTGCATATTATAGATGTATTTACTATAGCTAAAGGCTTTCTATAAGGGTGCTAAAGGGACAAGAAGTATCAACCTACATTTTGGGGTCACTTCTAAGTTTTAGAAAACAAGTTGACAGCATAACATCCAACGCTTCGAGAATGGCTATCCAAATCGACCAGTCCACTCATTGACTTCAATTTTTGGATTTCTGGGGAGCCATATAGGTAAGTGCTGGATTGAAATTAGATTCAAATTCACCTTCTATTGGACCAAGCTCTAAAAATGTTATAGATCGATACACCACTCTATTGCATATGTTAAAAGTACCAAATTCTAGCCCACACCTTGTACAGTCTAGGGAAGAGGAAGAGGATGCCTACCTGCTTTGGTGTCCCTTGACGTGCGACAGTTGGCGACGGAGCAGAGGCTTGCGAAATTGGCAGCGGCGCAGCCCATCCTGAGGACAACGAGGCAGAAGAGTTGCAGATGGATGAGGATGAGCAGCACGCCAATGGTCCGCTGGACGAGAAACTCTTGAGCAGGAGCAGCCTGGGTATGTCTGAGGCGACGGCGGAGCAGAGGGCAGCGACAGGCCTCCTAGGGCTTAAATGGACTTCGTCATTCCGATCCTCTTAAGTGTGAGGTGACGGGATGAGGAGGAGGAGGGAGAGCAGAGGCTTGTGAAATTGGCAGCAGTGTGGCCCAGCCTGATGGAACCCAGCAGGAAGGATGAGGACGACGAGGCGGAGGAGATGCAGGCGGATGAGGATGAGCAGCATGCCGATGGTCTACTGGACGAGAAACTCTTGATTAGGAGCGGACTAGGTATGTCTGCGGCGACGACAAGCAGAGGGCGGTGACATGCCTCCTAGGACTTAAATAGACATCGTCATTCTGATCCTCTCAAGTGTGAGGTGACGGGACAAGGAGTAGGAGGGCGAGAAGAAATCACACGGCGCACAGCAGTAAGGAGAGGCAAATGGCCTGGCAAATGAAGAATAATGTGGAAAAGGGTTTGCGTCTGGCGCTGGTTTGGGGTGTAGGTCGGGAGATGACTTGGGGTGTGGGACGGGCGATGAGCTGGGGTGCGGGACTGGTTACGTCAAGACTTTTTGTACATTTTATCATTTATATTAATTTTTGCATACATTCAAAATGTGGTGTTTGAAAAAAATCATATACAAGGATATTCGCACATTCTACAAGAAGTACAGTACTAACAATTAAATTTTGTAATAAAAAATACACTACTAGAAATACAGTACTAACAACCACATTCTATTTTTTTAAAGTATTCACATTTGTAATATGTACAGACGTACAATACTAATTGCCTCCTTATTTTTCAAACTCAATATTTTGTCACACAAATTCGTAAGTGTTGTACATTTTATCATCATTGAAATAGCATCATTTCAGTGAAGACCAATCATTGTAAAGATAGTCTTTGTTATTC
Source organism: Alisma plantago-aquatica (assembly GCA_963693085.1). Taxonomy (NCBI): domain Eukaryota; kingdom Viridiplantae; phylum Streptophyta; class Magnoliopsida; order Alismatales; family Alismataceae; genus Alisma; species Alisma plantago-aquatica. The sequence goes on along the minus strand of OY856412.1, from coordinate 609,237,091 downwards.
AACTCATTTTTGTAAATGGACAAAGTCTACTTATTTATGGAGATTTAAGATTATCAATCGATAGACTATGGTGTTGACGACTTTAAGGTCCACAATTTAAATCACAACTCAGATTTGGCATTTGATATTTACCACATAATTTATACATGGGAACCATGGGTCACTCTTTAATTTAGATCTAGAACTTATTTAATTGGTTATTAGCGGGACATGTTGCCCCATGAGCATGTTTGTAGAAATATTATGCTTGTCAGCCATCTTTTTCTTTGTACTAGCAAGAGAGCACGTGCTAAGCGCATATATTTCCAATCAAGCGTTCAAATGACATATTTGACATATATAAGCATATACACTCAATAACACTTATTTCTCAATGCATATCTAAGAGATATTTGTGTCATACTTCAAATACTACAAATAAAAGATTTTTAATTAAAATTGTGATGGTAATGTGTATTTAAAGCATAATTAAGTACACATTCATTCACATCTCATCACTTTGTAGATTCTTAATATATCACATAATAACAAAATTAATATGAAGAATCTTATTTTTCTTTCAAAATTCGTAAAGTTTGTTCAAAATCCAAGACCGATTTATAGTTTTTATAAGCATGCAACTAATATTTCAATTAATGTCATATTACTTGACATAGAATGATATTTCTGTTATCTTTTATGTGGTTAATAACTCACGATATCTACTAAACTATAATCTAATCAAGATATTGATTATTTGAATTTATCATATCTAAACTAACTTGACATGATAGAGTATGAACTCAAAATCAATCTAGAATCATTTTAGGTATTCCAAACTTGGATCTGATTCAAGTTGATAAAATTCATATTTGCAACAATTTTTCCATGTCAAGCCAAGTTGGGTTCACGTTTTTATAGAACATTGACATGCTTAAACAACTTCTCACTAACCATCAGGATATCATTCTTGAGTTTTTAGCATTGACTGCCTCATATGTATACCACAATATTTGTGTGTGTAATGCATATCAATTCTTGGGTTTAGTTTTAATTAGCCTTGACTTGGCCTGCATAAATGTTTGTGCCAAAAGAAATCACTTCAGATAATCAATGTAGCTTATATGAGTCAGGTCAGACCCGGGTTTATGCAAGACATGACATCAGTCAGATTAGGCCATTGTGATTGATGTTCATCCCATCTTGAAGTGTTCCTTGAAAAGGATATAGATTAGAAATGTCTAGAAATCACACACATGCCATGTATGCATAGGATCTATAGTAAAATTATCCAATAATTTCGAAAATTTCTTCAACATGCACATTTTGTTTTAATGAATTGTCCAAAAATACATGATTACATGTTGTTATAAGGTTATATTTTTACATATTAAATATCAAATTGGTACATATCACATAGCTATACTATGCCATGTGGATTTTATAGCCTAACAGTATGACTAACAATTAAAATAATAGATAAAAATAATTTGTAAAGTGTGATAACCCTGAATTTTAGGGTTTTAATACTCAATATAGTACTTTAAGACCATGGATGTTTTGAAATCAAACTGAAGATTTGGTTATTCAATTACGAACTATTTCCACCTAAAAGGTATGACTTGAGATATTCTTGATGATGATTAGAAATCTCTGAACTCAGGTACGTGGGATTTATTAAGTATAAGACTAGTTTTCTGGTTGCATATGATATGTAATATCTTGAATGCTCGTATTTGAATATGATTGCTTGGTTGAACTAGTATGAGTTATACTTCGCCAAACCTAACAGATCATAAATGAGTATGATGGGTTGTAGCTACTAGAGCACATAGCCTGGTGTGGATGTATGTTGCCTAACATGGATGTATGATTCCTTGGCCCATGTTAGATGTATGATGATACTATATTGCCCACACTAGATGTAAGTCAAGTGCAAGTATGTGTAGTACAACCGCATCAAAGTCAATGCAATAAAAGGAATGTTTACCTGATTATCGCTTTAAACAACGTTTTCTTTTAATCTTTCTTTCTCAAGTTATTTCAATTACGCAAACATATTAGTATGTATCTTTCTACCCACGTACCCAACACCTTGTGTGTTGATTCGTTGTTTCACGTATGTTTTAGGTTCAGAGCTAGCATGGGATAAAAGATGTGAAGTGAGCATTATTCAGGTTGTACCTATTGTGTAGATCCTGTTAGCATACATGTTTAGACTTGTGTAAAAATTATCTTTCAATATGCAATTGTAATTCATGTTGTAATAAATATGTTGAATGTTGAGAAATGTTATGGTGTTGTTATTTTGAATGTTCATGTATGCCTATTATGCTTCCGCATCGCTCTTTGATATGATTGGATGATGTTTTCGGATTCTGACATCTCATTCCCAATAGGGTTTGGAGAAATCAAAATCTGGGGACGTCACAGTTGGTATCAGAGCATGAACAATAGCTACACCTAACAATTGCTCACCATGATATATATAACAAAATCCTCACCTTTCACCTTAAACCCTAGAAACTTAGTAAGTTGTTATGTAGGAATAAGGCTTGACTTAGCCTCTAAGTTAGAATCTAGATGTTCGAGAACTAGGTTTAGATAAGTGTGTGAAACCCTTTCCATATAGAGCTCATATGCATTGGGTAGCTACACTAATCTACACCCTATTCTCACCATTTCACTAGGTGACATGGCACTGGATTATCTATTGTGTGTGGGACACTCGAGTTTGCTGGTTTGGTTTTGTTTCCCAATCGGCTCGCACCTCGACAGTTTTCTCTAATGTCTGCCTTCTCGGAGAAAAACTATATAATATTTTATTACCTATATGTAAATATAAAATGTGTCCCTCACACTGTAGAGTAGTTAGTGTTCATGTAATCTAAGTGAAAGGGAGTGACATCAGTCTAGAAGAGAGAATAGATCTAGATTAGACGTATAGAGCCTCATAAGATTATGTGATAGATCGATAGACAAAAGAAAGACAAAGGAAATAAGCATATAGAATCTTATCTAACTTTAATCCATGATGGTATAAGTTTTCTTATTAAGATTTGAGTTGTATATGAGCCGAATCCACTCTTAGAGGATCTATGATAAGTCATGACGATGAGATTACAATCCCTTTTTCTACTTAAGATAAGCTAAGTTAAGATAGATATGAGTGTGCATGGGCCTCAAGCTCTTATACAAGGAGGATATCTAGTGGTAGGATGAGATATGTGGTGAACTCTAGAGAGAGTAAGACCCACAGGGAGAAAGTCATAGGACCTAGCCTCCAATATATGAGATATGTGTTAAAAAAATGTCCTACACTAGATTACTCTCGAGTGTTGAGTTGAGTCCTTATGCATGATTCAAATCTATATGTGAGAATTGGGTAAAAGAAAAGGATGGGTAGATGGCCCATATGATAAAGTCAATCCTTTGGCTGAGTTAGGTCCTAACTTGAGTGACATATTTTGTGAATCTCATCATTAGTTGTAAGTGAGGTAATATATGAACTCTAGTTATGAGAGTATGATGCTTTGTGCAAAAGATACTCAAAATACATGTTCTCCCTTCTTCTTCTCTTTCTTAATATATGATGATAGAAACCTCACTTGAGCTATATAGATGATTTATATATGAGGAGTCACTCGTATAAGCTTGACCTATTATATATTTTTCCCCCTATATCATACATGTAGCACCAAGATAGAAATCATGATAAGTTTGACTTTAAAATATTTTCTTCCTCTTCATATGAAACACGAAAGATATGTTGAGATCATGGGATAAACTTAGTACATTCTCTTTTTCCCTTCACATAATACATGCAAGACATTAAAAAAAATTGAACTCATGAACTAGATATAAAGATATTTTTGGATCATAAGATATATGATCAGAAATATAGTTCATAACTTTGATCCTTCTCAATATATCCTTCTAAGTTGAGTATGAATATCACACCATGGGGTGAAACCCTAATGGTCAAATGTGTTGCGTAATCCCTTCTTAAGTAGAAAAATTCTAATGTCAAGGATGAAGATAAATCTCCTTTAATGCTGAAATCATTGTAAGATGTTAATGATGTTAGATTTGAACAATCTGAATATCATGGCATATAAATGAATTCCACCTGAACTTTAAAAGTATGAACAAAATATGTACCCTTAGGGGTGATGTAATCCTAAGATATCATAATGTAATGTAATGACTAGGTTGATAAATGATGATGTTGCAACCTATATAAGGTGGGGTGGGTACACCCTAGATACTCGAATATCTTGAGATGACAACATAGGGAAAATCCAAATTTACGATAGGTTTGGCACCTAGAAGTGGTAGCCTACACACATCATGAACTCCTTGATATCACCTAATGGTTGGGATTAGTCGAATTTCGAGGACGAAATTCCATATAAGATGGGGTGAATGTGATAACCCTAAATTTTAGGGTTTTAATACTCAATATAGTACTTTAAGACCATGGATGTTTTGAAATCAAACTGAGGATTTGGTTATTCAATTACGAACTATTTCCACCTAAAAGGTATGACTTGAGATATTCTTGATGATGGTTAGAAATCTCTGAACTCAGGTACGTGGGATTTATTAGAAATCTCTGAACTCAGGTATGTGGGATTTATTAAGTATAAGACTAGTTTTCTGGTTGCATATGATATGTAATATCTTGAATGCTTGTATTTGAATATGATTGCTTGGTTGAACTAGTATGAGTTATACTTCGCCAAACCTAACAGATCATAAATGAGTATGATGGTTTGTAGCTACTAGAGCACATAGCCTGGTGTGGATGTATGTTGCCTAACATGGGTGTATGATTCCTTGGCCCATGTTAGATGTATGATGATACTATATTGCCCACACTAGATGTAAGTCAAGTGCAAGTATGTGTAGTACAACCGCATCAAAGTCAATGCAATAAAAGGAATGTTTACCTGATTATCGCTTTAAACAACGTTTTCTTTTAATCTTTCTTTCTCAAGTTATTTCAATTACGCAAACATATTAGTATGTATCTTTCTACCCACGTACCCAACACCTTGTGTGTTGATTCGTTGTTTCACGTATGTTTTAGGTTCAGAGCTAGCATGGGATAAAAGATGTGAAGTGAGCATTGTTCAGGTTGTACCTATTGTGTAGATCCTGTTAGCATACATGTTTAGACTTGTGTAAAAATTCTCTTTCAATATGCAATTGTAATTCATGTTGTAATAAATATGTTGAATGCTGAGAAATGTTATGGTGTTGTTATTTTGAATGTTCATGTATGCGTATTATGCTTCTGCATCGCTCTCTGATATGATTGGATGATGTTTTCGGATTCTGACATCTCATTCCCAATAGGGTTTGGAGAAATCAAAATCTGGGGACGTCACATAAAGTTTGCAGTCAAATTATTATATGGAGATACATATTATATGTAAAATATAGCTATATTATATGTATGTTGTGGATATGGGAGTATCTTAGTGTTTGAGTTCAGTTTACCAAGGTCTTGAGTGAAAATGTGGATCAAAATTTAAAGACGGGTTGTTATTGTAGTTTATGTGAATTAGGTCTAACTTAGATAATGAGCTGAAAGAATTAATCAAATCGTTTTAGATCAATCGATGAATATCTCATCTTCAATTGTTTTCATGGAGAAGAAAAATAAGAAAACAACTTTAAAATATGTGACCTGATAAGTTTTTAGGGTTGAATTTAGTTTGGGCATCATCTAGGCCATATAAAAAGTTGGAACAAAGTTTCCAGCTAGGTCCATCAATGTTGTTTATGTGAATTGGGTCTAGTTTAAATTATAAGGTCGAAAAATTTATCAGACCATGTCAGCTCAGTCGACGGGGAAAAAATAAACAACTCAGATAGTTAAATGTTGGTGGCAATCTGAGTTTTTTAGCCCTTGATTTATCTTGGAATGACTCGTGCCAAAGAAAAATTCAAACCAAAATTTTCAATATAGTTCATGTAAATTAAGTTTAGTTCAAATTATACGGTCAAAATATTTATCAAATCATGCCCATACCGGTCCATGCTCATGTCTTCTGAATCTATTATCAAGAAAAAAATAAACATCTCAAATAGTTAAATAGACGTGACTAAGTGATTGAAGACCAAGTGCTTATTTATAGGGTAGTCAATTCCCACCACATCTTAATTTATTTTCTAGAAGTAAAAAAGAGAGTAAACAACTTGAATAGTTAAGATTAGGTGACCAAATGAGTTCTAAGACTTATATTTATTTTCTTCTGAAAATGTTATCTAAAAAATACATCTCAAATAGTTAAATATAGGTGACCAAGTGAATGAAAAAGCACACATGCACACACGTGAAAAACACACAAGCACACACATCACTTGTGCTTATTCATAGGGTAGTAAAGAAGTTGTTCTATAATTTTCGAAAGATGATTCCCTTTAAAACTTATATGTATATCATCTTCAAAATATTACTTGATTATTCAATAATATGGGATTTTTTTGCATTTCTCTCATTGTAATATTATAAAGTTTTATGCAAACTTGGAAAGCCTACAGAGGGGGTTGGTTGCAATTTTTTCATTATTTTTTGTAATTACTATCTGGTCTTTGTGAGTGTACACTGTACTTTTTTCTTTTATTTTTATAAACGAGATATATTATGTGAGGAGATCATAGAGGGGGTGGTTGTAATTTTCTCCATCATTTTTTGTATTTATGAAATGGTCCTTGTGCGTGTACACTTTATTTTGGTCTTTTATTTTTTAAATGGTATATTATGTGAGGAGACTCATCTATATTATATAAGAAAGTCTATAGAAGGGATTGGTTGCAATTTTCTTCATTATTTTTTATAATAATGAACTGGTTCCTGTGAGTGTACACTGCACTTTTGTCTTTTATTTTTAAATGATATATTATGTGATGATACTCATCTATACTATATAAGAAAACCCTCATAGGGGGTTGGTTGCAAATTTCTTCATTATTTTCTGTAATTATGAACTGGTCCCTATGAGTGTACACTATACTTTTAGTTTTTATTTTTTAAATGACATTATGTGAGAAGACCCATATATACTATATAAGAAAGTCCGCAGAGGGGATTGGTTGCAATTTTCTCCAGTATTTTTTGTAATTACGACTGGTCCCTGTGAGTGTATACTGTACTTTTATCTTTTCTTTTTAAAGTGATATATTATGTAAGGAGACTCATCTATACTATATTAGAAAACTTATAGAGGGAGTTGGTTGCAATTTTCTCCATTATCTTTCTATAATTAAAAACTGGTCCATGTGTGTGTACACTACATGAAAATTTGTACATACATAATATGGTATTTTAGAATCTAAAGTCTGACATTAAATCCAACTTATTCATTTTTATAAAAGCCATTCAAATGACTTTCCTGGTCACCTCAAATTGGGCGTTGTTCAGTTTCAATTTATGTGTTTACTTTTACAATTACTTAGGGAGTATGATTATATTTATGGTTGTTGATATTTATCCAGCTATCTAATATGTAGAAACGACGACTATGTAGAAACGACGACTGTGATTGTCTCATTTGTATGAATATAATGAATCTAACAGAAGTGTTGCTACTGATTTAGTTAAAATAGTTTTATAAGATAATGTATTCCACACCCGTGCATAGCACGGGTTTCTGTCTAGTATATAAGAAAGTCCGTAAAAGGGGTTGGACGAAATTTTATCCATTAAGAACGCCCATAGAAGGGATTGGATGCAATTTTTTCCATCATTTTTTAAAATTATATATTGGTCCCTATGTGTGTGCACCACACTTTTGTATTTAATTTTTTTAATTATATATTATGTTAGGAGACTCGTCTATAAAGCCGCAAAGGGACTTGGGTGAAAAAAATTTCCGTTATTTTTTTAAATTACTTAGTAGCCCCTGTGTGAATGAGAAGACCTATTAATATATGTGTTGTACATATTTATGGCTTCTTCTTTTCTCAAAGTTCAGCCTACAAAATACTCATTCTAATCTACTAGGCACCGTGCATAGCACGTGTTTATGCCTAGTCAGTTAAAACGTTACTGCGTGAAATAACTAGTCAAAAGAGCCCGCACCGCTTTATCGTAAAGCATGTTCTACTAGAAATACAGCCTTGGAATATAATTTATAACTTCAATTTGAGAAGTTTAAAAGGGAAAGAGGGAACTCAGTGGAAACGGAGTTGAAAGGACAGAGGCCTCCTGACGAGATGTCATCACATCAAAGAAACGTCCAAGATATAAACGTCACGTAGCGAAAGCCACGGCGACATTAATCTTTGAAGTGGCTGCTCTATTTGCCCAGGGCCATGAACGCATTCTGTCTCCTGGCATGTTCAGGAATGAGCCGATCGATGACTTCTGGGGAAATGCCCAGCAACTCTGCCAAAAGAGAAGATCAAAATAATTCTGTTACGTATACACAGACACAGAGCAGGCGAGCTATCATTACATTCATGTGCAAATGCACTAGTTTGCAAGAAAGACAGCTGGTTAGTGGCGACTTTCAAAGAACCCAAGCCCAATCATCTAATTACATGATCACAGGACTGGCTTTGTGTCAGACAATGTTCGCATGCCCTCATCATGCTAGGTTAGTCAAAGTAGAATTATTTAATGATCAGCCTTATCTCCGTGCTCTCATTATGATAATCACAGATGTGGCCGCAGTAGCCGATTAGCATTAGAGGATATGAAGTAAGAATCAATAAATTATTTTATTTCCTTTGTCAAAATTTGTAATTTGAAGAAGCAATCCAGATCATGTTCTTTGCACATTTAGAGCCTCAAAATAAGCGGGCTGCTCAAGGACATGAAAAATGGAGCACAGATAGCGACGATGATCTGGGTTGTGCTTGGGTGATTGTATGCGAATGTGTCCGATGAATGTGAGGAATATGTCTCAGGGTTTATCACAAACGAAATGGGAGTTGAGTGGCTTGAGTTTCTGGCCATGCGAACAAACTAGACCAGCATGACTTTCTTCTGCTGCTCAAATATATATGCTGGCAGATATTTTATAAACTCGAGCCATTCTAGCATATAAAAAATATCGATCCCCTAACATTGCCAGCTATGATCCACTGCTTGTTGAAGCCTGAGAAAACGAAACCACGTTCTACAAATAAGAAAGTCAAAGATAAAGGTGTATACCTTGAGGATTGAAATTGAAGAGTGGAGGTAGAGGACGTCCATTTGGCAGGCGTGTGTTAGGATCTCTCAACTCATCAAAGAAAGGGTGTGCACATGCATCCAACTGCCAAGCACATGTAGATCACTTTACCAAAAGGACTACTGGTGTCTTTGCTAAAAGAGAAAACAAATTAAACTCACAGCAGTGCAGCGCAAGTTTGGTGAGTATTGTAGAAACCTGCAGATCAGGTCAACAGCTTCAGGTGGTAACCGTTTTTGAAACACCTAGTGCAATATGAGTTATCAGAAAGACTACAACAGTATAATTTTTTTTTCATTTTAAAGACTTGCCACGGGATAAAATTCTTGTCTTGCCAAGCTATGATCAATAACTATCATTAGTGTGCAATGAGCATTGGGCCATGACAAAGAAATCGAGATATACCTTGTGCCACGGATGAGCTTTAATCTGGGGAAATTTGAACTCAGTGTAGTTTGGATTCATGCATTTTATTTCTTCTCTAGTGGGAGTCCCTAAAACCTATGAATGAAACGGCGTAAGGCTGTAAACAGTTATCACTCGACAGAAAAATGCCCTATTGCTGCTTCATCCATTATCCTCTACCTTGATGATCTCAACTAGCTGGTCCACACCACTCTCTCCAGGAAATAGAGGCTGCAAAGTAACCACATGAAGACAAGCGGAGATTTCAAAGTCACTTGAAGATTCTAAGAATAGGTCATATGCATTGCTGTTGAGGACCCAACTGCATCAAACACTTTAAGTACTGAAAGAAAATAGGAATTTCACTAGGTAACATGCTTGGTGAAAGGCCACCTACCTGTCCCAGAAGCAACTCAGCCATTACACAACCTGCAGACCAAACATCAATGGCTGTAGTGTACTCAGTAGCACCGAATATGAGTTCTGGTGCTCGGTAATATCTGGAACATATGTACGAGATGTTTGGTTCACCTCTCACCTGATTAGCCAGAATATATCATTCAATCTAATTAAACATGATTGTCCCATTTTCAAAGATAAGAACAAATTGATGATGGAGAAATAGTATCAACACTATGTTAAATAGAAATGATGCGTGGCTACCAAAGATTTTACTTTGGTTTACATCTAATTCACAAATGTGCTGGAGATATATATCATGCAAAATGTTTGATTATTGGCTTTACATCTCATTCACACAGGAGACACATATTAAACATAAGGTCCTACGATGTATATGTTTCAGAGTTGAATTTATGAAGTAAAAGGAAAAGAACAGATCTGACATTCATACCAGCACTTTTGCACTCCCAAAATCGCAAAGCTTCAGCTGATGGGTCTGTGGGTTTACCTATGGAAGAAAAACATCATCTGAAACAGTGAAAAAAATTGGATGTACAGATAATATACTGAAGTAGCTCAAACTGTTACAAGTAGACCAAGGGCTTGCAGTAGTCACATCTAAACCCAACGGACTTATCAAAATGAATCATATAATCATTGCCGTTTACTGGTTAGGAGGCAGATTGTTAATTTGTCAGTTTAGTACCTAACAGAGTAAGGACAATATACAATGACGTTAGCATTTACCAGAAGGCAAGCGTGTCTAGTTAGCCATGGGAAATGAATTGAAGGGGAAGGAGGAAAGTAGGAAATATTTCAGCAGAACCAACATTCAATAATTCGATATTTCATAGATCTGTTAAGAATGTAAAGGAAGGCAAGCACGTCAAATAAATAATGGGAACAACTGGAAGTGGACTGTTAGCAACGACCAACTTGTATTCAACCCATAGCTTAATCCTCTTGTAAACAGAGATGATGCCTTAATAAATTAGATATAAGTGGTAAAAAAAAGAGAACGATTTCACATGTTAGTAACTAAGTTTCCCTAGATCAATGAGGCATGGGGCAATTCCACTCAAGAAAAATGATAACATGAGCATTGCACAGATTTTAGTTGAGCATATGAGCCACATTAAGACCACTTCACTAATAAGCTTTGACAGACGAGTCTGCCATTTGTCAAATAGTCATATAAAGAATGAACTAAAATCATTTCTCGACAGAGTTTTGAAAAAGGAATGAAATCACTGTTAAACATAGTTTTCATATCTTTTCCATTCATTTGGGAAATTTGATCGATTAGATAATATTTCAGAAATAGTACCCAAGAATATTAATTTTGAAATTTTCATTTAGAGTTAATGTCATCGGCATTCTCGTCATTTCATGTGATGCAAAAAAGTCCCTGACTTTTGATAAATTCCGACCAATATCACAAAAACCTGCTGAGAGGGACAAGCTGTCGGCGGATGGTGTCGAAGTTCTTTTAGGGTTATTTACCATAGTTAACTTCAGGTGAATTCTCTTTCTTAACACCTATAAGATCCCATCCACTTTTTCTGGCTTCAAGTGGTTTTTAGATTTGAAGGCAATATCTGCAGCTTGGCATTGACACTGGCATTAGTCCTTAGCCTGGCATTGTTGAATTTGAAGCTATCAGTGTGACAGCGTCAACGGGGAAACCAAATCTCATTGTTGTCATCTTTGAAGCCACCGGCATCAGCCACTTACCAACTTTACCAAGGAAAGTATTGCTCTAGCCGCAGTGGCCTCCAACTTGCAAGCTTCAAATCCAAAGGCAAACCACCACAACCAAAATCTCATCCACGTCACCTTCAAGCAACCAACACACAAATATCACCACCATCAATGTCAACAATACCCTGCAGACGAGCCACTAGAGTAGCTCACCACCTTCAAAGCCGGTATTAAGGTGATTTTCTTTCTAAACATTTAAAAGATCCCCTTCACAGTTGCTGCTTTCAAGTGGTTTTTAGATTTGAAGGCAAGATCTGCAGCTTGGTGTCACTATGTCAGCATGGACACTAGTCATTAACACTGGCATTGATGAATATGAAGCTGTTGATACTGGACCGACGCTCATTGTTGTCATCTTTGAAGCCACCAGCATCAGCAACTCACCAACTTTGGCCCTGCAATTTGCAACCTTCAAACCAAAAGGCTGACCACCATAACCAAAATCCCATCCACATTGTCTTCAAAGCAATTAGCACACAAAGATCACCACCATCGATGCCAACATTACCCTGCAGAGCAGTCACTCCTGTAGTTCACCACCTTCAAAGCCATTAGCTTGATGCGCAAAATGAAAGTCACATGCCATAGCCAGTAACTTCACTCAGAAAACCATCCACACAATGTAAAAGCCTATGCACACAATTTCAGTTTTGTTCTTTCAAATTCAAAAAAAAATTTTCTATTTCATCAACTTTTGATGGGTTTTATACTCTAAAAACGTCTTTGGCATGGACCGATAGGTTGTATGCTGCTGAATGTTGAGCTATTGAAAAGCAAGGTCCCCACAAGACAATTATGACAAAATGAGAATGCTAAATGTGTGGGAAGACAAGGAAAGATCATTATAGGATTGACTAGCTAAGAAACAAAAGTGTCAATGACGAGTGTTGAGGACAAATTATAAGAAAGTCTCCTTAGATGGTTTGGACATGTGCAAGTAGACAAGCAGGTGCACCGGTTTGAAGACATTTTGTTGAGTCGGACAACAGTTAAAGTGAGTAGATGTAGATCATGTAGTATCCTATATTAAAAATGAGGAAATTATAATAAGGAGATATCTGAATTTATTATACCTCAATGAGAATATGATGTAGGACATAGTTCACAGGCAAAAAAAAAAGATCCATGTAGCCAGCCCCAGCATAGCTGAACACAGCCATACTAGCTGCACCACCACGAGCATTGGACAAATAGCCAGTTGCACCAATGGTAGGCAGGATGTGTAGCAATTGGGGATTTGTGGCATGTCATAGTGGTGTGGTTATAGAGCAGTATGGAAGGAGACGAGGAGGAGGGAGGGGTACTATAGTATTTTTCAGTTCAAAAAATGCACTAGGTACCAATTTGATGTCTTGAGTATTCTACAACAATGTGTAGGTAATTTATAAAATGGTTATCGATATATTTGAGTCGATAAGAAAATACAGCTTGTTGTGGTATATATATTTGAGTTTGATAAGCAAATACAGGTACATATAGGTAATATGCCCTTTTTGATAGCTGAATAAAGATTGAAGAAAATGCAGAGTAATGCTCATCTGCAGTACCAGATACCCTCTGTAGAAACACATATAGAATTCATTTTACAAGAGAATCTAATTACCAGTAACCCCAATGAACACTGTGATCTCCTATACTCCATAAGTATTTCCATTAAAAAGGAAAATAAAAATGTTATTCTTCCTGGAAAAAATGCTATTCTTTGAGTTTTAAATCACTAGTTAATTGTTAACACTAGTTAATTGCTAATATCATAACTTCAGCATAGTTACAAAGTTGCTAACTATCATCGTCCATCTTTTCAAGCTCTTGCTATGGCAGGAAGCCACCAACTTCAAAGGCGGTAGTAGCTACTCGTGCCCATAACAGATATTAGGAGCCGTTGGGCATCCTTGGCAAGCCTACAGGAGCCTTGACTTGAAAGCAAATAGTTGGCTTTAGCAAAGGCGAGTTGATCGGATTGGTAGCAAAGGTGATGGGTTATTGCCTTTGGTGGCTACGCCATAAACACAAGTGAGTTGCTGCCGTTGGCAGCAAGAGAAGGGGTGACGATGTGCAGATTTCATTTTGCAGAAAAATGGTGGCAGATTTGAAAGTGACGAGGTGTCAAAGGGTATTTTTGTAGGGAGTTTGGACAATCATGTCTATTAGAAGTGTGAGAACCATGAGCCTTGCTGACAGAAGGTTCTCAATTTGCATTTTCTTTGATATTAAGGGACTGGAGTTGGATATTTCAAAAGGCAAGGAGTGTATTAACTTTTGAGATTATGGCCAAAGATGAAGAGATCTAAATCATTGGCCTTTCTGCTTAATTATAAGATTAAGGAGTGAGCAAAGTACGCATGAGACATTCCTTATGAGACCATCAATTTAAATTTGCACTCAAAAGGTAAAAGAATCTTACAAGTAGATTTTGTGGTTTAATGTCACGATGGCATATTCCTATGCAGTTGTGAAGGTAGGCAAGAGCTCTGCAAATCTACAGTAAGAAGTAAACTTCCAGGTATTAGACTCTCATTCAAAATATTTGTGATGACACATAAATATTATAAAAAACAACTTAAACAGTATGAATGAAACCAAGATATCCATGTGCGCTATAATTGTAAAAGCCTTTCAGCTAGCTAGTTAACAGTATGACTCATTCGGTTTTATTTGGTGATATGAACTACAAGAGAAAATGATATGAACTTTTAGGGGGGAAAGTAATGCAAATATTTATCTGAATAAAATAATGAACTGGTATCAGCTTAGTAAGAAAATAGGTGATTTTTTTTTTTTTTTTTTTGGGGGGGGGGGGTGGTCAAGAAATTTGTATGCTAAGACAAATATTCTGCTGAATAAAACAAGTTGGCGACTTATTGCGGCTTTTCACACTCCTCATTTTTGTTGATTTCGTAATTTTTCTTCATAAAACGTTTCTGAAGGTTAAGTTATTTGCATTTAACAGAGAAGTTAACTCTTTATGTTGGATCTATAGCATTTTAAAATTCTGAATCTTTGATGGTCATTTTGTTGTGATGCAAGTTAGTACCTTCCATTTATTTAGGAGATATTCAAGTTCTAAATGTATATTATAGTTGACTTATTCTCATTATTACGTTGTCCCTTGAACTTTGAATATTTCAAGCAAGCTGAAAAATTGTTGAACTCCAAAATTGTAACTATGCTTATCAATAAAAATTAACTTTGTTCGGGAACAACATAAGATTTAATGTTTAATAGTATTATTATTGATTGTATCACTACATTTCTAAGTCATGCTAACCTTCCCCTTTCTGAAAGGAAAGAGTAGCAAATACAAAATCATGAAATATTTTAAGCAATATGACTGAATCTGGATATTTTCAACCAAAATAAAACTAAAAACATGACTCCTCACAAGTTTATTGTTTAATTGTAAATAGCAAAAACCGTGCCACTTAAATTTGCAATAAATTTCAAAGTGAATGGTAAAAACAGCGGAATAGAATTACCTGATAAGTATAGAGTTTGACATATATGATTGGCATATGCTGATTCATTCGGCTGTAACGCCTTGCTACTCGATTCATTGATTCAGGAACAAATTCAAGGACTAGATTTAGATAGAGGTCTTCCCTGTTAGTTGTTGAAAAGAACCAATGCCTAAGAGAAACGATGTTAGGATGCTCTAGCATCTGCATGATCTGCAACTCTCGGTTCTTGTAACGTTTGTCTTGGAGAACCTTTTTTATAGCAACACTTTCCCCAGTTTCTCTACATTTTGCCTGGTGCAAAACACGAATGAAAACCCAAGGCACGAGTGAAAAAGAAAAAAGGAACTGGCTGCTTCTTGCTTTCTTACCTGGAATACAACACCAAATGAACCAGTTCCAACCACACGTTCAGCAATGTAACTAATTCTCTGTCACAGGAAAACCATATTAGGGATGAATAGGGGAGTACACAGCACAACACTAAGCACTGCAGACGAGGCATCAACATACTGACACCTGTTTGGGTTGTCCGTTCCGACCTCCAATAGAAGTGATGATGACGTGTCCAGGCTCAGCACCGTTTCCATCAATAACATCTGGTTCCGCTTCCTGCAAGGTATCAGGCCTTTAATGTCATCGAAAGAAAGTCACAGTCTAAGCACACCCAACTTTCAGCGCAGTTTAGATATTAGATAAGTTTTGATAATCATAATGCCAGAAATTAATAGGAAAAGTGTGACCCCTTCTCATGTCTAACAATTAATTCAACCAGAGAAAGATGCAGAACTTACTCTGTCATCACCATACTGTAACTTGCTGTCCCGTAAATTCATCTCCAGCATCTCTCTTCCAAGCTGTTCAACTGAGCTAGAAGATCCTACGATATCGATAGGCTCCCTGGAATAGCTGACACTTTCCTGCCTAAGACTACCAGTGGATGCCATGCCACTGGTTTGAAATAGGGACGGCGGTTTCAGTCACACATTTTGAGCCCAGTTCCTGGTTCGAGAACAGTATAAATGACCATATTAGAACATTGAACTAGGAGTGAACACTATCAGTAGCCTCTTGATTCAGCATGCAAGCAAAGACACCAGGCAGCCATTTTCCTAATCAGAAGGGAAATTCTAAAATCTAGGTGGATCTGACACTTCAGATTGTATTTTGATTAGAGTGATTGGTTGCAAGAAGTAGGCATTTAGAAAACAGGTTTCTCATGGCATTTGCAATAACCACCTCTACAGTGACAATGTATCCTCCAATTACTCATCCAAATATACCCGTAGGGAAATTAATACAAGTTGTCGCTTGCTCATCCAATATGGTCCAATCATAATTGAGGAAGGGGTCTGGTCTGTTTTCCATTTATGATTACCTGGTCAACAGGGATCAGAAAAAGAAAAGGCACGGACTGTATTAAGACTGTGAAGCCAGCAACATGTGAACATGTAGCGAGAATCATAAGCTAGGTACGATGATGATGAGGTAATACTATGATAAAGGGGCACGGTCATTGAGAGGTACGACAATAGCAATGACCGATTCGCCACAGAAGAAGAACCTCTGCCTTTGAGAAACTGAAGGAGCCTATTAGGAAATTAACATCATTGAGGCCACCCACAAACACATTGTAATCTTTTGCAACCACAAGCTTGGTACAGAAACCAGCAGTTCAGTTTACATTCCAAAGAACTTGCAGTCCACCCCAAAAGATGAACACGAACTCGCAGACACAGAATGACAGAAGTTAGAAGGAATCACTCAGAACAAATGAGAATCAGCGGCACAGAAGCTGAAGCCCTGCGAGCCGGTAACAGATTCAAGTGTTTCCGACCATTTCAAGGGAAGATCAGCCACATACCTAGGGAGATTCCGCGGGGAAGGGAGGACAGGTACGGCCAGCTACGGCAGAGGAAAGAGGGAAGCGAACTTCGAATGAAGGAAGATCGACGGTGAATTGGATATGAGTAGTAGAGCTATTTATGAAGCCGCGATCGGGAGGCTTTCTAATGGCTTTCTGCGCCACTGACGAGTGACGCCTCCTGTTCCTCGCCGCTGGACCGCTGTCATCGAGTGTGTTTTCTTTGCTTTTTCAGCGGAAACTCGAAACTAACTGTCAAGTCACGCCGGCCACCATTTTTCCCCATTTCACGAGTAAGCAAAGGCCGACATGTGTCATTTGCGTCATAGGCCCGTCTGAATAGAGTTTTGGGAACTGCTGCAACAGTTCGAAAATTGAAAAGGTAATGAAGAGGAAAAGACAAAGGGAACACTGCAAAACAACTTATTTCTTAATTTGTATTGGTTAAGAGGGGCAAAGGTATATATATCTTAGTTACTATTGAAATAGTGAGAAAGATTCAACTGTCATACCGAATAGGTTCATGTCCGTTGCTACAGTGTTGTGCATTGTGGCCGGCAGGAAAAAACAAATGTGTTTTTCTTTTGATTTTCCTTTTTTATATCATATTCAAATTGTGACTGACGACCGTGCCCTGAATGAACAATTGGGATATTTCTATTCCTCACATTTAACTACAAAACCAGAAAAGAAAAAAAAAACTTACAGTTCAACTCGTGTTAAGTATGAACTCTCTTAAGTTATGAAATCCTTTTGAAACAAATAATTTTGGTGGTTCAATTTTTCCTAAAAAGTTATAGAATCCATCACATCATCTAATTGGGAAGACATATACTCGAATAGATGTAGAACAGACTCAAATGACATAATTGCATCAGTAAATGTGGCATGACTGTTTTTGCCAATATTGTCAAAGTCAATCAGGACACCTTTCCAACAACAATGGTCGTTCACACTTTTAAGCTCGTGAATTCGGTCGAGGCTTTGATATTTCACCATGTACCATGAGTTAGATATTCTTGTAAGTTTTACAAATTTATTAGTCGATATCAAGTCAAAATTAAGTTCATGCGTAAAAATCGATCAAATGTGTGCAGTGTGATGGTATTTGAGCAATGGATGAGTATAGATAGTCCAAGTTTGAGCATTTTCATCCCAACCTCATCAATGTTGACTACATGCATCCTTCTTGTCCTATCATCTTTTTCATGTGTCATACTCATCAAGATGCAAAGATCTGAATTCTCTCCTAACAAGCTCTTTCCAAGTTAATCTAGGCTTGCCTTTCCTTCTTTTATTGTGCTCAAATCAATTATGCTATATTGAATAGACATGTTAGTCAATTTGTGTTGCACATGCATGCTTATACCATCTCATGCAACCCTCACTTAACTTGTCCTAATACTCATCACACCCACTTTGTTCCTAATATAATCATTCTCAAGCAATTTTTTCTTCCCTTTACACACATCCATCTTAGCATACTGATTTTGAACATATTCATCTTATTGAGACCTTATTTCTTCACCATCCAACATTCATTATCATTGTCACAGAATCATTTTTACCCAACCCCTCGCTCCTAATTGCTAAAAAGATAAAGGTGAGAGGACTCAAGCGTCTGTCCATAAAATGGATCACATAACATATGTATGAATAAAACCACAAATAATAACTAAGGTATGAGACAACAAAGCATAAAAGAATGATACACTAATACCTGACAAGATCTTAGATCCCATATATAAACCATGTGTATTCCATTTGTATGTCATTATATATCATCAGGGTATGAGCATACGATTATCATAAGTGTGGAAGCATCGATCAATTATTAGAAATTCATAGTGTGCATGTTACCTAAGATCATGAAATGGGTACATGTCATCACAACTGTGTTGAGTACGTTGTGCAAATATATAAAATGATAGGTTTAAGAGAACATATATTGCTTGGAAAAAGAATAATGTAATAACAAGAAAGGAAGCAACAATATTTAAAGAAATTCTTATCAATATGCAAGCATATTTTAAGTTATATCACAAGATGGCCTGCTTCTCAAACAAAAGGGTCTGTGAGGGTGTTCAAGATTAGTTACCTTATTTCAACATGAGGGACTACAAGACTAAATGTCAAGAGTTAAGCCTATTCATAATGGACCTCAAGGATATCGTCAAGAGTTGACCCTTATATCAACATGATCTATCCTTTCTTGATAAATCAAGTAGGACACCTAGCCTTGTGGCCTTACCCTAAGAATATAGGCATGTACATAAGGTTGTATAATAGACATATATGATTATATTTTTCAAGTATTTTTTATAGAATATTCAAGACCAGACATAGTAGTGATAGGGAACTATTGTTATGTATGGCCAAAGAGCCAATCATATGATGATTGGAATGTACTATTAAATGCCTAATTTGATAGATCATAAAGGTAATTCTATCTATTATGTTTGTCTTAGTCTTGAGATGATGATACAGACATAGTAGATGTATAAAGACTGGTGCTACTTGATGACATATGTCTTTAATTATGTGACTTGAACAATGAGATCATACAAATGTTGAGAGTACATACATTCTTATTATGTCCCTAGTCAGATATTATTGTGGAAGCAAAATAGACAACAATAATACATAAGACTAGAGTGTGTGTTGATTGATGACAGAGTGTAAGGAGTGGGACCCAAACGGGGATCCACTCAAATGATATAAAACAGGAGGGATTCAATAATAAAGCAGCGGAAACAAAACTATTACAAAGTTACTTCATGATTCATTTATACAATTGTTCCTCACCATAATAGGTGATTTACAAAACTTGAACTAAGTAAAACTAAAGCCAGTAGCAGAGGGTAACCCAGCCATTCCAAGCTATCCTTAAGTCCATGTCGTGTTAGTGATATTTTTGAGCTTTTGTCTTCCAATGTACCTAAACTTGGGTGGAAGGGAACATCACCCAGAAACATAGGAAACAACAAAGAGGTCAGAAAAGGCTGAGTAAGTACACATAATAAACTTTGGGCATTATATTGGGGTAAAAGTGCAAAAAGAAATGATCCCACAAGAAGGGGGCTATTAGCAATTAGGTAAGTTCAAGAGAAATGTAACAAAAGAAATGAGGCATATTAAATTTAGATTATAAGCATGATAATAAGGAGTGTCTTGCCATAACAATCATCCACAGATTCATATTAAAACAATAAACATTTGCATGCATAACAATGTAGACTAAATATACCTAAAACAGGGCCATTACACCATAGGATCATGGCCTAAAAGAAATAAGGGTGAAAACGCACACCCCGGGCGGAAATGCACACCCTATATAAGTATGGTTGTACATAAGTACCACTATTCTAGATATTCTAGTCAAACATGTAGCATGCATAAAATAGAGAGGCAAGACTAGAAATTCAGTCAATTCTTCATAAAATGGCAATCATAGCAAGGGGGTCCAAGAACCCATATAAACATAGTAGTTCATCAACCACATGAATATAATGAATAAGGAACATGAGATATGAATGTCCAAGTAAATTAATTTCAAGTGGAATTAAAAGTTCAAGAGATGCCTCATTAAAAAAAAGTAGGTTTCAATCAAATAATGCCCAAATTAAAATAGAGGATGTACATACCTGAACTTCACAGCTAAATCTTAACTCAATCTATATACTTGATCCACGAAGTTGAATTTTCATCCTATGAACATATTAGGTATGTTAGTCAAATCAAAGCATACATGTGTATCCACCCTATTATGCTATATTAAACCCTTATCCAGATTATTTTCACTTAATGGTGTGTTAGACCTTTGAATCTTATTAAGTGAATGTATCATTCATTAGTTCTAATATGTATTTTAGTTCTTGTATCCATATTTAGTTGTAGAAGTCAAATTTACATATATGCATTATTCCAATTAGGTTTTGTAGTATCATTCTCTTCCTAATAACATGTGTTTCTATATTCTTCCTAACATCATATTTAGCATGCTTATTAGTGTGTGTATACACATTCCATTATATAGTTCTTGAACATGTCTTGAATAGTAGTATTCGATGTATACATGTTTTATGTGGATTCTCATCCAAACTTACATTTACAAATACACATTCTTGTACATATTTTATGTGCCCTTCTACACAAAACTTGATCAGCCTAGATAGGTGTATTTCTTAGACCCATCTGTATTTCTAATTTTCATTTCACTATATAAGCACTTAAAGGTGATTAGGTATATAAATGAATTGACTACATTAGTCGATGGAATAAAGTTTATATGCCAGTTCATGCACATCATTTGCTTCCATATCATTATTAAGTATACAAACCCACCGATATTTCAGAATCCATGTATATTGTACTAAGTCATGACTGTATACATATTGGCATAATTCTATTATACTAATAATTGTATTTCTTATTGATGTATTATCCAGCAACATCATTCTCTAATCGAATTCTTAGGTTAAGTCATATAGGAAATGAAGTTACAAAAGTAACAAACTTCTACTGACCTGTAGACCCACTAGGCTTCTGTTCATCCTTGATGTCTTAGACCTTCGTGGAGTAACGGATGCAACATTAGATCAGTGGTGATGCAATTGCACATGGTGGTGCTCGATCTAGCAGATTGCAAGATGATATGGAGTTGCATGATGGCTGAGAAAGTATTGATGACATTCAGAATTAGCATGTGCGGTGGTGGTTGTGGACCTGTGGGTTATGGGCCCACTATAGCCGCATGTGGTCACTGCACGATTGTCTCCGGCCATTGTAGTCCTAGGTGGTGGTGCTCTCACAGCTGCAACGTGACATGAGATGTGTAAGCAAAGGAGAAAGGAAGAGGAGGCAGAGATGAAGGCACTGCATCATGATGTTGCAGGTCAGAACAACGATGAGTCTTGTAGGTGATGACACCGTGCGGTATATTCATGGTCAGGGGTCAGGATGGGGGAAAGTATGGCTGAGTGTGGAATCAAGGGCGGTGATGGTACCCTGTGGCCTGGAGGGTGGCGCATGGCAGAAGATGAGTGGTGGCAATCACCTTGTTGCAACAGCACTGGTGTAGGGGGAGGGTAGACCGTCGACTAGGAAAGGAGGACCGTTGATGAGGCATCGTGGTGTTGGTGGCACAGCCTGGCATTGCTCGGTGCTGCCTGGCATCATTTGGCTCTACTGGGAACAGGGTGGTGGGTAGTGGTGGTTCCTTGCTGCAGCGGCGGCGTTTCTCAGAAGTTGGATTGGGGCCCGACCTTGGTTACTCTTGGCTCTGTCTGGCGTTGCAGAGCGCGGCTAGCACGGGGTGAAGAAGAGGCATGACAGTTAGGGTGAAGGTGAAGACAGGGAACAAGGAATTTGTGCACTACCGGAAGAGAGGAAGATCTGATCGTCTTATAGATGGTCAAGTTCGGCGAGGGGGATCCTGGACGAGGACCATAGCGACGGTTGTGCTCCAGGTGGTAGACCATGGTGTCTACAGTGACTCGTCCAGGGAGGTGAATGATGTCTGTTGCGGCTTCCTCCGCAGGCGGTGATGCTAGAACTTGAGCGGCCACCAGAGACAGGAGAGGAAGTGGCAGTGATCAGGACATGAAAGGTAGGTGAAGAGGGAGAGGAGAAGGCAGACGTTGATAAGCTGGAGGCTTCACTGCCATTGAACTTGGCAGAAGCACAACCCTGTTGCTAGGGTTGGTGTCATCGGGATGTAGGGATATAGTCATATAGAGAGGCTTTATCTGTAGAGGAGAGGGTGAGGGAAATAAGAAGTGGGAGAGGGAGAGGAAGGAAGGAATCGTGGGATAAGAAGAAGTGGAGGCAGAGAAGAAGAACCCTGGCCACAGAAGTCACGCGATCCGCAGGGCCTGGGCACATTGACCGCATCAAGGGGGAGCAGGTCTCATAGACAAGAAAGACGGTGGCATATTAATGTAATTAATATGAATACAAGGGTGTATACTAAGTTAGGAATTCAAACTAGTAAGTGTTTGGGCAATTGAAGTCCGATTGATACCAAAATTGATAAGTAGATCAATTAACATGTGAGAAATCCAATGGTGCCAACAATTTCACATTTTGAAGATGTTTAATTAAAAGATTTCATTACTCGTATACCATAGATACATTTAATGTATTTACTCATTTTAACACTTATTACACTTTAATTTGATTCATTTCATCTTATACCCCTATGAATTAGAGTCAAGCATGGTATTTGGTATATGTGTTCCTTAAGTCTTGTTATTGAGTGTATTATGATTATTTTACCTTGCATACCAAATACTAAGGATATTTATATATCCATAACACCAATTATTCTTAATGTGCTTTGTATTTTCAGAAATATACTGTATGTTAACATAATGGAATATGACCTTAAAATAAGAGAGATTTAATACATATGTCTGGATTCGAGTATGTTACAACACCACCCCTTAAAAGGGATTTCGTCCTCAAAATCCATCCACTGTTGGTATGGTAAACTGAGTTATAAACTTAACCAAGTTATACATTTCTAGTATATTTAATGTAGGGGGTCATATCATACTATTCATGTCACACTTATGGTCTACTCTCAATATAAAGCCATATGCCTCCATGTATCATGCATCCATAAATCTGCTTATCATAGATGTGGGTCTAGAAAAGTTACAACAAGACCTGGGATTATGTTAACCAATTTGTATCCATCAGGGCTACCTGCAACGTTATCGTAGTTTTTCCATTCTTTGATCATGGTCCACATCAATTTCCTTACCATCATCATCATCATCATCATCATAACCTAGAGGGGCAAAACGGGTGAACCTAGGTCTTATGTATCCAAGGCTTCTACGCACTCTCCACACCACAGTTAGTCCTAGGGTTTCATGTCCATCATTCCAATCAAGTACTTCTTCATTCAAAGGGTTCCTCTACAAATTAAACTTCCTTGTGGCAATGACTTGGTTCTAAAACCTTCGATAAAATATGAAAACTTTTCTTTTGTACATATAAATTAATAATGAAAATAAGTTTGACGGAAAAAAAATCTCACGATGAAAAATCCAAAATTGGTGCCAAAAATCAATTCGAGAACCAAGTCCACCACTTATCCACAGGATGATACCTATAGTATTATTCTATCATCATTGCATTCTACAAACGGGGTCTACTCCTTCTATTACCTAAAAGGGAATATGTCTACATCTCTAATTCGAATGCATACAAGGGTAACAACTTCTTATTACACACAAACAACATCTATCAAATCCTAATAATGCATGACATACACCATTACCCATGTCACTCTTAATCATAATTCAAAATGCCTCATCTCAGGACCTAATGAAGTCATAAGATTACCCAATGTTATAGGATGAATTTATTATGATCACTAGTTGGTTTACAACCATTGTTCTTCCCATGATAAGGTAACCTATATAGTCAACCTACTCATATCAATCACTAGGTAAACTACGTGCACTATTTGGGTTAGAGAGGTGAACACTTAAGGATATCTACCAAAAGTTATAACTTTCACCAAACAATTCTCATGTATGAGGCATAACAAGCTCAATGAGATTGGTACCCTACCATTAGATAAATGGTCATGGGCATAGCTATGATGAGGTACTCCATGTTAAGGGAAAGTCATGGCTAACCATAATATAGCTAATTATAATTATCACATAGTGTCAAGGATTAATCTCAACTCTAGAAATTACATCAGGGTTTTATGTTGTTTTTTTTCACGCATGCTCAACCCAAAATGGATGTATGTGAGGCATGCTAGGTAACAACAAATAGAAGGGGTTAAGGTGAGAACTAAGGTAATTTCAATCTATGACTATTCAATCAACTCACACTTCATAGCTCTAAGGAAGAATCCTAGAAAATAGGAAATAGAAACCAAACTCAACAAAAGTCAGTTCCATGTGGTGGCATTTCCACCACCATACAAAGGATAGGGGTGATAAGGGTACTAAAGACTAACTCTCATCCACACAGGTGTCTAGGAGAGTGTAGGAAATTAAAATATTAGGGTTAAATCCCTTAATTGAGGGTTCTACTATTAGGCAATAGGTGTATCAACAACCTCTAAGGGTCAGCAACCTAATTAAGGGTCAACCTAAGATAACTTGGAATAGTCAAGTCACCGACTGCTTAAGCTCTGATACCATTTTGTAAGGAGTGGGACCCAAACGGGGATCCACTCAAATGATATAATACATGAGCCATTCAATAATAAAGTAGCAGAAACAAAACTATTATAAAGTTACTTCATGATTCATTTATACAATTGTTCCTCTCCATAATAGGTGATTTACAAAACTTGAACTAAGTACAACTAAAGCCAGTAGCAGAGGGTAACCCAGCCATTCCAAGCTATCCTTAAGTCCATGTCGTGTTAGTGATCTTTTTGAGATTTTCTCTTCCAATGTACCTAAACCTGGGTGGAAGGGAACATCACCCAGAAACATAGGAAACAACAAAGAGGTAAGCAAAGGCTGAGTAAGTACACATAATAAACTTTGGGCATTATATTGGGGTAAAAGTGCAAAAAGAAATGTTCCCACGAGAAGGGGGCTATTAGAAATTAGGTAAGTTCAAGAGAAATGTAACAAAAGAAATGAGGCATATTAAATTTAGATTACAAGCATGATAATAAGGAGTGTTTTGCCATAACAATCATCCACAGATTCATATTAAAACAATAAACATTTATATGCATAACAATGTAGACTAAATATACCTAAAACAGGGCCATAACACCATAGGATCATGGCCTAAAAGAAATAAGGGTGGAAACGCACACCCCAGGTAGAAATGCACGCCCTATATAAGTATGGTTGTACATAAGTACCACTATTCTAGATATTCTAGTCAAACATGTAGCATGCATAAAATAGAGAGGCAAGACTAGCAGTTCAGTCAATTCTTCATAAAATGGCAATCATAACAAGGGGGTCCAAGAACCCATATAAACAGAGTAGTTCATCAACCACATGAATATAATGAATAAGGAACATGAGATATGAATGTCCAAGTAAATGAATTTCAAGTGGAATTAAAAGTTCAAGAGACGCCTCATTAAAAAAAAGTAGGTTTCAGTTAAATAATGCCCAAATTAAAATAGAGGATGTACATACCTGAACTTCATAGCTAAATCTTAACTCAATCTATATACTTGATCCACAAAGATGAGTTTTCATCCTATGAATATATTAGGTATGTTAGTCAAATCAAAGCATACATGTGTATCCACCCTATTATGCTATATTAAACCCTTATCCAAATTATTTTCACTTGATGGTGTGTTAGACCTTTGAATCTTATTAAGTGAATGTATCATTCATTAGTTCTAATATGTATTTTAGTTCTTATATCCATATTTAGTTGTAGAAGTCAAATTTACATATATGCATTATTCTAATTAGGTTTTGTAGTATCATTCTCTTCCTAATAACATGTGTTTCTATATTCTTCCTAACAACATATTTAGCATGCTTATTAGTGTGTGTATACACATTCCATTATATAGTTCTTGAACATGTCTTGAATAGTAGTATTTGATGTATACATGTTTGATGTGGATTCTCACCCAAACTTACATTTACAAATACACATTCTTGAACATATTTTATGTGCCCTTCTACACAAAACTTGATCAGCCTAGATAGGTGTATTTCCTAGACCCATCTATATTTCTAATTTTCATTTAACTATATAAGCACTTAAAGGTGATTAGGTATATAAATGAATTGACTACATTAGTTGATGTAATAAAGTTTATATGCCAGTTCATGCACATCATTCACTTCCAAATCATTATTAAGTATATAAACCCACCGATATTTCAGAATCCATGTATATTGTACTAAGTCATGACCGTATACATATTGACATGATTCTATTCTACTAATAATTGTATTTCCTATTGATGTATTATCCAGCAATATCATTCTCTAATCGAATTCTTAGGTTAAGTCATATAGGAAACGAAGTTATAAAAGTAACAAACTTCTACTAACATGTAGACCCACTGGGCTTCTATTCATCCTTGATGTCTTAGACCTTCGTGGAGTAAGGGATGAAACATTAGATCAGTGGTGATGCAATTGCACATGGTGGTGCTCAATCTAGCAGATTGCAAGATGATATGGAGTTGTATGATGGCTGAGCAAGTATTGATGACATTTAGAATTAGCATGTGCGGTGGTGGTTGTGGACCTGTGGGTTATGGGCCCACTATAGCCGCAGGTGGTCACTGCACGATTGTCTTCGGCCATTGCAGTCCCAGGTGGTGGTGCTCTCACAGTTGCAACGTGACATGAGATGTGTGAGCAAAGGAGAAAGGAAGAGGAGGCAGAGATGAAGGCACTGCATCATGATGTTACAGGTCAGAACAACGATGAGTCTTGCATGTGATGACACCGTGTGGTGAGATTCATGGTCAGGGGTCAGGATGGGGGAAAGTATGGCTGAGTGTGGAAGCTTGAACGGCGGTGATGGTACCATGTGGCCTGGAGGGCGGCACACGACAGAAGATGAGCGGCGACAATCACCTTGTTGCAACCGCACTGGTGCACGGGGAGGGTAGACCGTCGACTAGGAAAGGTGGACCATTGATGAGGCATCGTGGTGTTGGTGGCACAACCTGGCATTGCTCGGCGCTGCCTGGCGTCGTTTGGATCTACTAGGAATAGGGTGGGTGGTAGTGGTGGTTCCTTGCTGCAGCAGCAGCATTTCTCAGAAATTGGATTGGGGCCCGGCCTTGGTTACTCTTGGCTCTGTCTAGCGTTGCAGAGCACGACTAGCACGGGGTGAAGAAGAGGCATGACGGTTAGGGTGAAGGTGAAGACATGGAACAAGGAATTTATGCGCTACTGGAAGAGAGGAAGATTTGATCGTCTTACAGATGGTCGAGGTCGGCGAGGGGGATCCTGGACGAGGACTATAGCGACAGATGCACTCTAGGTGGTAGACCATGGTGTCTATAGTGCCACGTTCAGGGAGGTGAATGATGTCTGTTGCGGCTTCCTCCGCAGGCAGTGACGCTGGAACTTGAGCGGCCACCAGAGACAGGAGAAGAAGTGGCAGTGATCAGGACATGAAAGGTAGGTGAAGAGAGAGAGGAGAAGGTAGACGTTGATAAGCTGGAGGCTTCACTGCCATTGAACTTGGCGGCAACACAGCCCTACTGCTAGGGTTGGTGTCATCGGGATGTAGGGATATAGTCATATAGAGAGGCTTTATCTGTAGAGGAAAGGGTGAGGGAAATAAGAAGTGGGAGAGGGAGAGGAAGGAAGGAATCGTGGGATAAGAAGAAGTGGAGGCGGAGAAGAAGAACCCTGGCCGCGGAAGTCGCGCGATCCGTAGGGCCTGGGCACATTGACCGCATCAAGGGGGAGCATGTCTCATAGATAAGAAAGACGGTGGCATATTAATGTAATTAATATGAATACAAGGGTGTATACTAAGTTAGGAATTCAAACTAGTAAGTGTTTGGGAAATTGAAGTATGATTGATACCAAAATTGATTAGTAGATCAATTAACATGTGAGAAATCCAATGGTGCCAACAATTTTACATTTTGAAGATGTTTAATTAAAAGATTTCATTACTCATATACAATATATACATTTAATGTATTTACTCATTTTAACACTTATTACACTTTAGTTTGATTCATTTCATCTTATACCCCTATGAATATTTTAGGATGTCAAATTAGAGTCAAGCATGGTATTTGGTATATGTGTTCCTTAAGTCTTGTTATTGAGTGTATTTTTATTATTTTACCTTTCATACCAAATACTAAGGATATTTATATATCCATAACACCAATTATTCTTAATATGCTTTGTATTGTCGGAAATATATTGTATGTTAACATAATGGAATAGGACCTTAAAATAAGAGAGATTTAATACATATGTCTAGATTCGAGTATGTTACACATAGTCTCATTAATCGTGATATGTGATATCAAGTCAAGCATACATGTACATGTTAGAGAACAGTGTATCAGACAGACCCACCATGAGAGTGATACATGGAGACCATATAATGGTAGTCAGAATCAACTCTCATAGTGATAGTAGTGATTGTGGTTCTTAGATCTGAAGTCACTACATTTATCACATGTTGTTTAGTATACTTTGACATCATCCAA
This sequence comes from Alisma plantago-aquatica, assembly GCA_963693085.1. Classification (NCBI taxonomy): domain Eukaryota; kingdom Viridiplantae; phylum Streptophyta; class Magnoliopsida; order Alismatales; family Alismataceae; genus Alisma; species Alisma plantago-aquatica. The sequence goes on along the minus strand of OY856412.1, from coordinate 609,207,871 downwards.
CGTAACCATGAATAAGAATTGTCATAACGGTGATGATTGGGTAGTTGTCGCACATGGAGAGCCAGTGTGAGTGATGTAGATGGAATTTGTCCCTCCTACAGTAAATTGATATCTAGGGCCTCTTAATAAATAAGACTGAGAAATGTTCGGTCGTAGTCATATGATTCAATATGTCATATGTGAACTTAGATGAATCTCAGATAGTCTGCTCTAGTTCAAGGAACATGGATTGAACATTGATAGGATGATGATTCCATGCCTCGAGTTCAATCTGAATATAAGAGGCAAAGGAACTATACGATCACAATAACACTAATCATGGATTGTAGGTTGAAGTTGTTCTCCAACTTTATAAATTACTTGGGTAGAAATTGTGGGCTCCGATCTCCAAAACACGACATAAACTCAGCGGAAGCATTCGATTAGCAACAGAATACAAAAAAATCACCGGAAAATAAAACTTTTTGAGACAAGATCTTGAAATCATAAAACTTCTTTTATAGAAACAAGATAAACAGTTTACATCTCTGCTAAATCACTTCTTGAGTGATTATACACAACCAGATACAAAATCTTAAGATTCAAAACCAAAAATCTCAGACCACTAACTCCAAGGACCTGAGAGTACAGAGACGGCATAGGACTAACTAACTACATGACTTAGCAGTCAGTATCTCCACCTGAGATTCAATGCTGCTCCTGGTGCTACTGCTGCTGGTACTGATCACCTGCAGACTGGTTCCTTCGTCCTTGACGACCACCTAAAAAGTTGAAATCTACGGAATGAGACAAATTTAAATAATTGTCCCAGTGAGAGTTATAACTCTCCGCCAGAAGCTTTATTATAGTAATCAAAGAACAACATGAGCAATAAAAGCTTTTAAGGTAATCAACAGCAGATTGGCATTAAGTGGAACAACAACATTTAAGAATATGAAGAGCATACGTACTAAGCAGTGTAATCATCAATCATTGTATCTTGTAGATCAACCTAAGAAGATATACTACATGATTGATTAGGTTTTACAAACATTATTATGCCCTGCGGAGATGAGTTATACCGCTCATACTCCAACTGATCACTATTAAGTCGCATCGGTATCATACCTAGGTCATCAAAAGAGCTGGATTCTTATGACCTCATCTTCCTCAGTCAGAGTGAGGAAAAACATGCAGGACGTCTAGTGTCTCTGCTACTATAGCTCACCAGGGTATTCTGGTACTTCGCTATTAGAGTCACAGTGGCATTTTGTACTCTCTTTGCCATCGAAAGATTTCTTGTTTATCTCTCATCGATGCGGTATAAAGGATTTCCTCGGGAGAATAGTGTTACATCACCCCGGTATAAACATATCGTGAAGGGTTGATAGATTAAGATACATCTACATCAATTCCTACACTAGGATGTAAGGATATACACATCCATATTCCCCCACATACTCAAAAGTATGTGATCCAGGAGTTCCCTTAGGAAAACCTATTTCACCATCATTTAACTTCTGACAATGATGGATCTATGATCAGGGCTCTACATGGTATGATTATACTTGATTAGTTAGGTACATTTCAGTATTCTTTTAACATCATTCATGTTCTCAAACATTAATCATTTATATAGCAGCTATGAAAGTAGAATACTAAATGTAACAAGTCTAACTCACATCAATTGTCATTTCTTAATCATTTCATCACAAGTCATCTAATTAGTATGACCTTGATGATACACTTGGCTCTTACAGCCTATCATCTCATGTGATGCCACTTACTGGGCAACATGATATGTCACTATTCATAAAGCTAATAACATTCTTTCAATGAATATGGTATCATAATCCTTACCTGGATATGATCATCCTCATATAAGAACCTGCGTGGTTAATTCAACTAATAATAGTAAACAATTCATTTCAAGAATTGTACCTTCATATTCTTACAAGAGCTAGGTTCCCTGATTTACAACAATTAGGGTTATCCAATCCCTTCCATTATGATTAGAAATAGTGGTTCCTCCTTTCATACTTAACTCATGAAGATTCATGCTTAAAAGCATAACCTGGAATTAGGGTAATTGTACATTTCATCACATTACCCCCAATTAGGGTTTACTATTCACATTACATGTTATTACCCTAGAATTAGGGTTTACTATTCACTTCATGGTGAATTGAACTCATAGCATCATCATGTATGAGAAACATCATCATTGATGCCTTCAAATTAGGTTAAGATTCATCAATTATCATAATTAGGGTTTACATGATCTCACATAGGTGGATCATACCCTAGTTATGCACATTCATATGAATTGAAGGTATTTTACTTGAGTTTCAACCATAAATGGTACCTTTTCTCTCTTATTATTAAGAGATGGTGATTACATCACTCTAGATTAGGTTAGGTCAAGTCCTCATTGATTATCATAAGCCAAGTCACCACTATCATGTCATTAGGGTTTGATTAAAACAAGGTATCATCTATTTGAACCCTTCAAGGGCACTTTGGTAAAGTACACCTTTAATCACCACATGGTTCAATCTATTAGTCACTTAGCCCCTTAATGTCTTGGAGTACCATTAGGGTTTAGATTAGACCACCATTGGACCAATTACACCTTCAAACGATTAAGCAAAAACAGCCCTAAAAGTCTCCAAACGGTTTCACCCCTCAACCTCCAAACGGTCTTGAGACCGTTTGGGGGCATTGACCGTTTGGGCACTTTGACCTTCAAGACCGCATGGTCACCAAGACCGCATGGGTGCATTGACCATTTGAGAGTGTTGACCTCCAAACCATTTGAAATGAATCGACCTTGAAACCGCATGAGATGAAACGATCCTGAGATCGATTGAACCAAACGACCTTGAGATCGTTTGAGCCCAAACGGTCTTGAGATCATTTGGATCCAAACGGTCTTGAGACCGTTTGGTCCAAATGGGCTCAAAACCGCATGGACCTCAAAGGTGTATCAAAGGCTATAATCGATTGGGATTTTCTATGTTGAAGCCTTCAATTGGCCATAACCTTGTTAACCACTTATAAATTGAGTCAATTAGGGTTAGCCTTAATAAATTTGGACACCAAATTGACCCTCAATTGAAAGCCAATTAGGGTTGAATCCAACTCAATTAGGGTTTGCAATCGGTTAACCATCAATGCTCATCAACATGAATCTAATTGAGGTTGAACCCATCAATTGACATCCAATTGGGCCCAAACTTGTTTCAAAACGGTCTTGAGATCATTTGGACACCCTCCAAACGGCCTTGAGACCGTTTTCCTAAAGTTTCATCAAAATCTAAGTCGATTTGATAAGGGTTGAACCCTAATTAGGTCTAAAATCAGCACTTTTATTCAATTCATCAACCTATTGTGATTGGACCCTCAAACCATCAAATTTCCTTAACCCTAGACCTCCAAACGGTCTTGGGTTATCACCAAACGGTCTTGAGACCGTTTGAGTGAACCTCCAAACTGTCTTGAGACCGTTTGGGCCCTTCAACCCAAAGTTCATCAAAATCTATCCTTGAAATCAACAATTCAACCCGATTAGGGTTTAGGGGGTTGAAGTGCCTTCAACTTGTGATTGATTTGGAATTAGGTTATGATTCTTTGTAGATATTAAATTCAACATGATTACAACATACCTCTAAATGGTCTTCCCTTGTTCAACCCTATCAAACGGTCTTGGAGACCGTTTGAATCTAAACGGTCTTGCAAGACCGCATGAGATCAAACGGTTTGAGATCGTTTGATTTCAAACGGTTTGCAAACCGTTTAGACCAAATGGTCCAAGGTCTTTTGATAAAGTTTCCTAGGAATTCACGCCCATCATCTTCAACCTCTGTTCAGGTCGGTTACTCCACGGATTGCTTGCAAAAGTGCAAGGAAGAATGGGGAAGAGGAAGAACTAAGTACTAGTTTGCAAGAACATAAATGTGCATAATAAAGCAAGAAGTTTAGAGTTATAAAACCCGCCTTAAACATTGTTCCTAGAGCTCCAAGCTTCCAAGCTTCAAGCCTTTAATGGCGTCTTGAGCTCCACAGGTCGGCCAAAGAAGTTTCTCCAATAAAAGGTTGGGGAAGGTTGGCTAGAACAAGAAACCTAAGTGAGATAACCATAAAACCAACCTTATACAAGGAATTCCTCCATGAATCCGAGCTAGAAGATGGTCTCTTCTCACCTTAGAACAGGTTGGTCGTCTTCTTGAGCTCCAGAGCTCTGTCTTGGTCAGTTGACCAAGATGAGAAGTGAAGAAGAGAAGGGAATACGTTTACTTGGTTTGCAAAGAAAGAAGCTTATATAGCTTGGGTTAGTTTTTAACATAAGGACCTCTAGTTTATGGGTTTCTCATCTAGGTCCCTCCTTCACTTCTAAGGCACGTTCAATCTATCATAACTTTAAGAAAATCCCATCAAAACTCAAGAGCTAAGGGTAAAGAAAGCCAACATGCAAACTAAGGTACATATATAAAAGGTCTCTTTACTCATACTACGTGATTCTACTTACAAAAGTCATTCTTCTTATCTGATTATCTAATTGAAGCGCCCCTTTCATCATTTCTACTCTAAATGATGTCAAGAGTCATACAAGATATTCTAGAAGGGGTATTTTACAAGTTACACCCCACATTTTGGGTAAATTGCACTTTACTCCAAAATTTAGGGTTTTAAGCACAAGGATTGTTCCACAAGCTGCATCTTGATGCCCAAGCTTGGGAAATCCATCATACATCATCATATTCACTCATATGATGTCTCATCATCATAGGAACATCTTAACCTGTGTAATTTTGCAAGTTAACCCCTCTAGCTGGGTAATTTGCACATAGGTCCCTGCATTACAAAACAATACTACAACTTTGTTTAAAAAGGACAAAATTGAAAATGTATGTTCCTCAAGAATTAATTACATGCCAGGGAGTAATTACAAGTATTTAATTACATAATTAAGCAAAACACCTAGGGTTAACTTATAACCCAGGTCAGGGATGTTACAACAATGATGTGTGACTAGACATCACTCTTTGCTTGTGATGTCATAATTGGTTATGGACATTCACTACTAATGCAATTTTGGACCTATAGTGTCGCACACATAGGATACACTCATATTAAAGGAGTTTATTCACGAATGATGTTTAGATTGATTACTAAATG